>CAWUHX010000254.1:333680-523529 GCA_963922205.1 Romanomermis culicivorax | reverse complement strand
AGCAGTGGTATCAACGCAGAGTACTCAACCAAACACACAGCCAGAGTTACACTTGAGAATGCCAAGAACAGGCAAAAAGCAAAGTTCCAACAGCTGATGCCAAAGAATGTGAATGCACCACAACTAGACATAAACAAAGTGGTTGTGAACAAAAGCAATAGGCAACTAACGGATGTAGAAAGAAAAGTGCTAGCCAAAGGAATGAACTTTGCTATTACACCACAGCAACATCCAATGGCAGACATAGTTACCAACATCGAATGTGCAGCACATTTCATAGAAAATGACAAACGAGGTGATTTTTCGGTTCGAAATTAGGAAAGCAATTGAACATGAGCGAAAACCCAAGCTGAACATAACAAGACAGGAAGCCAGTGCTATCAGGAACCTGAAGCGTGATAAGACAGTTGTGATACTACCAGCTGACAAGGGTCGCGCAACAGTACTACTGAACACTGAGGAGTATGACCAGAAGATCATGGCAATACTGGATGATGGAACAAAGTTTAAATGCCTGGGAAAAAGAAATCCAATTAGCCGAATAGAGAAAGAAGTTAGAAAGCAAGTACGAGATGCCAAGTTAGAAAAAACAGTAACAATAAAAGAACGATGTAAGGCCCCTCACATATATGGCCTGCCAAAGATCCATAAGCCAGAAATCCCACTAAGACCAGTAGTGAGCTGCATTGGAACAACAATCCATCCATTGGCTAAGCACTTAGTAAAGATCATTAGTCCATTGCAGAACAATATAGAATCTAACATAGTCAACAGCAAGGACTTTGTAAGCAAGATCAAGGACATAAAGTTAGATCAGAACACTAAGTTGGTAAGCCTGGATGTTGTAAGCTTGTTCACAAGTGTTCCAGTAGTAGAAGCAATAAGCTATCTTAGGGCCCAATTGGAAGCAGATTGCAACGTAGCAGAAAGAACTAGCCTAACAGCACAACAGGTTGCAGACCTAACTGAGTATTGTGTGCGCAGCACCATATTCCAGTTCAAAGACAAATTCTACCAACAAACGGATGGCATGGCAATGGGTTCACCAGTATCCCCTGCACTTTGTAACCTGTTCATGGACAAACTTGAAACATTGGCATTGAAAACAGCACCAGACAAGCCAAGAATCTGGCTGCGATATGTGGATGACACATTCATCCTGTGGGACCATGGTGAGGAAAAACTAAGATCCTTCCTAGAACATATGAACCAACAGAATCCAGCCATACAGTTCACCATGGAAACAGAAATCAATGGGCAGTTACCATTCCTAGATGTTCTTGTCAAACGGCAAGGACAGACAATGGCAACAAGTGTCTACCGTAAACCAACGCACACAGACCAATATCTAAACTTCCAGTCAAACCATCCTGTAAACACCAAAGCAGGAATTGTAAAGGGAATGATATTGCGGTCAGGTACACTATGCTCAACTGAAGAAACCAGGAAAGTGGAAGAAAATAACATCAGGCAAGCCTTCAAGAAAAATGGTTATCCCACAGCAATCATTAACAAAGCAAATATAAGAAGAAATGCAAATGACCAACAAAAAGTTGAATACAAAGGCACAGTTGTAATACCTTACAGTGGCCAACTAACACAGAAACTGAAGCGAATATGCCACAAATACAAGGTTCGACTAGTTGCCACAAGTAAAGACACAATCAGGAAAAGAGTCAGCAAAGTAGCACCACCTAGAAATAAAGAAGATACACAGGGTATAGTATACCAAGTACCTATGGCTCCATGTGGGAAAGTATACATAGGAGAAACGGGCAGAACACTTAAGACCCGTATTGCAGAACACAGAAATGCCCTTAAGAACCTGAGCCTTGAGAAAAGTGGTGTGGCGGAACATTGCCTATCATGTGGATGTACACCCAATTTTGACAATACCACCATACTTGCCCAAGAGCCTAATACCTACAAAAGGAAGATCAGAGAAACCATTGAGATGGAAAAAGTGGGGTCAAAAAATGTAGGTAGTAAGAGCATTGAAATAGGCCACATATGGAACCAAGCATTCCTTAGAAGGGCA
Organism: Romanomermis culicivorax; assembly: GCA_963922205.1. NCBI lineage: Eukaryota > Metazoa > Nematoda > Enoplea > Mermithida > Mermithidae > Romanomermis > Romanomermis culicivorax. The sequence goes on along the minus strand of CAWUHX010000254.1, from coordinate 521,491 downwards.
ACAGACAGGTACCCAAGTCTGAACTAGTACCCCCAAGTCAGGATATGTAGCACTTCTAAACAAGTTACTACTGGCCCCCATGGCCCAGTGGTAGCGCTCTAGACTCTCATTCAAACGACCAGGGTTCAATTCCCTCGAGCAGCGAATTTTGTAAAAAGGAGTTTATTGTCGCCTGAGGAAGGTAGTAGGTAGACTACCGAAACGTCGCATTACTATAACCACTGTATTATTATTCGTTCATTGTGTGCCTACGGGCGAAAATAAAAAGCGTTATATAATTTTTATGCGATTGTAAGGCCAAGGAATGGAGAATCATAATGTTATACACCAATCGCAAAGAACCTTTCGCCAAGCTTACCATTTTGTTCAACTTTCATGGAAAACTTTATGGCTGGAAGCTTCTACTATCCAACGCATGTAGATTATGTTTCATATTTTTCACTAATCTTCGAGCTTGAGCAGAAAAGTAATTCTTTGCTTCGGAGATATTTTAATTTGAATCTGTTGAAAAATGAGCAGACACAGCTTTGAAGTTGACGTTGATATTCTAACAATGAGTTAACACATAGTTGAACTATAGTATGTTTTGAAATGTTGCTAAATAATGAAAGTGAAAAGCAAGTAGTATCTCAGCTTTTCACGATTTACTGATGGACAATATATCATGTAGGACTGGAAACTTTTGAGCATACTGACCTAACCTTTAACAATTTTTTGGGTGACAAATTTTACAGTAATAGCTCTATGTAAACGATTTTGACGACAGTACTGATTTGTGTCACTTTTCTATTTGCAAGAGCATTTTATAAAAAACAGACTATCATTACGCCACAAAATCCCATCTAACCCTATTCTGTGCAATATCACCATAATCTCCAACTTCCACCCAGAAATGTCTCGAAGTCAATTTTTTCAGCTAATCAAACCATAAATATTCTGATCTTATTCTGTCAGGAATATGATTTGATTAGGTTTTCTATATTTCAATGATATAACATGTAGTAGATATGGTATCGCATAAGGCATCTGATAAGCTTAAACTCTGATAAAATTGCATTGTTACACACAATCTACACTCAGAATTGAGGTGATCTTATCGTTTGTTAGGCATTATGCAAATATTTTACAAACATTATTGCAAAGAACTTTGAGGGTGATACCTCTTTTGCCATTTCTTCATTCACTAGCTATAATCAATGATACTTAAGAGCTATTTTATCAACTAAGTGCGCATGAGACGCAGCCATGCTACTTTTATTCTCTGGTACTCTTGTATCAACTTGTTCAATATTCGATCAAATCATCTTATTAATTGAAATCTAATATTTGTAAACATCAGGCCGTTCAATTTCCATAATGAAATCTTAACCCCACACATATACACAATATCACTCATTCTTTCAAACACATACACAGTATGTCGTCAATATTTAGATATGAAAATTATTCTCATATAATTTTAATTAATATGCATCCATTATAAAGGATTATTATCCTTCCGAAATATTTAATTATGGAAAATGAAGTGATTAATCTGATAGAACACAAAAAAACGGAAAAATAATACATACTTTTGGGAATAATAATAATTTACTATAAATATTCAAGACGTGTGATCTTATGTTGCTAGGCGTAAATTTCGATTCAACGATTAGTTCCAATTTTTCGTGTAGCCAGGTCTACGGTTCCGTCAAAGTCTGGGAAGAAAAAATACTGTAACGCCATAGTGCAAGTTTTCTTCCAGTCGAATTTCTATTTGTTGTGGAAAAAATCGGTAAGCATATTACTGTAAACAGTGAAACAAATTTATGGTTCAAGAGCGCGAAACAGAACAATTAAAAGTTTCATTCAATAACCTGATGTGACGACGCAGTTCTATACTACTTAAGTTGTGCGGTTCTGACCATGCACTGGGTTGGGGTTTTTGCGATAGTTTTACTCCAAAAAATTTTCTATGACATTTTGGGAAAAAATTTTTTCAAGATGGTTCCATCGTTCAACAAATATCAATACGTAAACTAGTGTGTGAACATGATCTCAAATTTTTTTTCTTCTGAATTTTTTCCAGTACACCTGTACCCATTTTCCTATATCCACGAAGACAGGCTTTACACGAATATATGCGGTCATATAAGTTTCCACCTTATATGTGAGACGCCCTTTGGATGCTTTTGCCACCTAGTGGAGGCTACATTCCACAGGCTAGCTTCTGATTGACTTGTTCGACTACCTACTCATAAATGGAATAGACCCACCTCCTCATTCGGCGCACCTTATAGCCAAGATGCAGCTGGTGTGAGGAGACTCTGAAACAAGGCTTTTTAGGCTAATTAAGAGCCATGGCTCCTAAAAATTTAGCGGCACAAGCCTAGTAAAAATTTAAGAATTTTTGTGTAATTTAGAGGTGTTTTCAGCTTCGAATTCCTAAAAATATCGCCGCTTGCGGAATTATATCATCTATATACCTTATGTTTTTAAATGTTATTCTGCGATTCTGTAGTTGTGTATAGGAGATGTATTGCACAAGTTTTAATTCACACAATGAGAGCTCGAAGCATGAAACATTAATTTGATTCTGATTATGAAGAGTTCGAACGTTGTTATCTCAACATTTCACTGAATTAAGCAAATAATGAGCAAAGGAGCATGTAACACGTTACTATAAGATTGAATAAATTTTAATACGAATCATTCGAATCAGGCTAATAAAACAAACAAATCGTCATGCAAGATACCCTGCTTAGACTTTAATACATTAAACTACATGGTTCATAGATGCTTAAAAGTAGTTGGTTGAACAAATTAAAACTGATAAGTTGAAAGTAAGTATTATACGTATTTGTACCTCAGAGACATAACTAGATACTCAATCGAGAACGCCAAAAGTTTCACACTACGTGTTGATGATTGTTTTTTTATTACCACATTCGTTTACAAACTTTTTAGTTTTGGCTTGTTGAAGTTCGGATTGGCCTGTAAAATTCTGACCCTAGCAACCAATTAGCCTGTGGAAAAAATTAAAAAACCCTGCCCTGGAAAGAAGCATAAGCTTGCCAACACAATTTATCGACCCAGTAAGGATGAGAGACTGTGTCTGCCTGGTCAGCCATCAGACAAATCTGTGTTACAACCGGGATCGAACCACGTTCGTAAGACTGGTGGAGCAAGGCCATAAGCACCAGACCAAAATAGCGGGATCTCAAAAGTTGGTGTTGTGGGACAACAGAGAAACGCGTCACCAAACGACTTTTATGTGAGGAATAATGTCGTGAAAACATCTATTCCCAAGTGAGCGATTCCCATCGGAGCCGTTCCGGATTGAGCGGATATCCAAATGAGCGATTCTCAATTGAGCAATTCCCATGTGAGTCTTTCCCTATAGAGTGAATTCCCAAGTGGATGGATTCCCAATTGAGCGATTTCCGATTGAGCGAATTCCCAAATGAACGATTCTAAATTGAGCGATTATCATGTAAGTGATTCCCGATTCAGCCAATTCCCAAATAAGCGAATTCCCAAGTGGGCGAATTCTCCATTAAGAGATTCCCATGTGAGTGTTTCCCAATTGAGCGAATTCCCAGGTGGGATTCCCAATTAAGCGATTTCCGATTGAGCGAATTCCCAAATGAGCGAACTCTCAATTGAGTGATTCCTATGTGAGCTACTCCAAACTGACGAATACCCAAATGAGCGAATTCACAATTGGGCGATTCCAAATGACCAATAAAAAATGCAATAATGTTTTCTTCACATTTTCTTTCTTTACGTTATATTTTTATTTGTATATATTTATTTTTTTGTTTTCGTTCATGTATGTTTTTGCACTTTTATCTTTTTTCTCTGCTTTCTTCCATCTTATTTTTTCTTGTCATCTACTTTTTTCTTTTTTGCTCATGAAACAATACAGTACCAGTTGCCATTTTTAACAAGCATTGCCTCCCACATAATCCTTATACAATTCGACACGCTCTATTTCTTATTTATTTTTATTGTTTGTGATTTTTTCTTCATTCTTGTTTACTATTCATTTTAGTTCTTTGCTTTTACTTCTTCATCTTAATCTTCTTCTATTCACCCGATTCTTTCTTTTTTTGTTCTTTTTCACATTACTTTTTATTTTTTCCTTGCTGCTTTCTATATCTTGCTTCTTCTTTCTTGTCACTTTTTCATGTTTTCTCTTTTTCTAATGCTTTTCCACCTATTTTCACATATTCTTAATGTCTCCATTCTTTTTGACGTTTCCTTTCTCTCGATGTTTTTTTTCTTCCTGCATTCTTTTGTTTACGTTTTTTATGAAGGTTTTCATAGTTACAACGATGAAAGACTCAAGCATGCCGACATGTTCCAAAATTATACGGTAGACTACGGTTATATCACGAGCAAAAAAACTTGGATGACAAGAAGAAATAACATGAAAAGAAGCACACGCAAAAGATGAAAACGTGAAAACATACATAAACAAAAACATGACCAATACACACAAAAAACGAAGGAAAAAAGAAGTTCGTACAAAAAAAATATAAGGTAAAGAAAGAAAATTTGAAGAAAGTTTTATTACATTCCCGATGGCTCGTTTGGAATAGCCCAATTGAGAATTCGCTCATCATAGGTGGCGCGATAGCGTCAACCTAGAATATACCTGGTCCCCAAATTTCATGTCACCCTAGAGCCAAAACGGTAAGAGCTAGAACCTTCGGGTTTCTTTCATAATTTCGGGCATAGAGGCAAATTATGGGGTGCCTTTTGTCATTTTGCCTCTATCTGCAAGTGGTGCTTGGTGAGACATCAAAAACATGCAAAAAACGCGTTTTTTTAAGGGCCCGCAGTCCACCATGCCCCACAATGGGTGTGCCATATCCAACCTCCGTACTTCGCGCTAAGTATCTTGGGGGTGCATTCTCAAATGTGATTTTTTTACTTTTGTAAAATATGGCCTCCATTCAATTATATGGTTGTCCAAAGTTCCGGGAACCGCAAATTTTGACAATTTTGTTATATAAACTTACGGCTTAAAAAAAAAAATTTTTTGCAGCATTATGCACCTCGGTGTCCGAATTTTTAGCAGTTTCAATTGAATCAGTAGCGTTATGGGGAGGGATTTTTGGTTTAAGGGTTTTCGACCGAAGCGAATTGAATCGACGCGGTCACTTCACACAAAAAAATCATCATTGATGTAAATGAGAGTGAGGGAAGAGGTTTTCGATCATTGTGAATTCGATGGACGCAGTCACTTTACACGAAAAAATTTTCCGGGTGTAAACCAGCGTATTTTCGTGATTTTTTTTGTGGAAGGGGTTTTTGACCACGAGGAATTTAGTGAATGCGGTCACTCTACACACAAAATTATCCAAGGTGTAACCAAGCATATTTCCGTGATTTTTGGTAGGAGGGGTTTTCGACCAAAGCAAATTAAATGGATGCGGTCACTTTACACAAAAAAATTATTAATGTAAATGAAGGCACTCCTGTGACTTTTTGGAGGAAGGGGATTTCAACCATTGGGAATTCGATGGACGCGATAACTTTACACAAAAATCATCTAGGGTTCGTTATAATTTTGTGGAAGGAGTTTTAACCACGGGGAATTTAATGAATGTGATCACTTTACACAAAAAATTAGATTGAGTGTATACAAATGTATTTCTGCGATTTATGGAGGAAGAGGTTTCTGACCATGGGGAATTCAATGGACACAGTCACTTCACAAAAAAAATTGTTCTGTATGTAAACAAAGGTTTTTCTGCGGTTTTTTGTGTTGACGGGTTCCTGATCATGAGTAAATCAATAGACATGGTATTTTACACTATGTTTACAACGTTTTTTAAGTTCTGTGCAGTTTACACATCTTTTACCTTTACCGAAATTGAGAATTAGTAGCTTTAAGATTGTTTTTTGTTGTTTCCTTGATGTGAAGATGACCAAATTTGAAACTTCAATGTGCTTCTACGAAGGTTTTCATGCATCGCTGAGGCGCACCGAAAAAAAGGTGGACTAGTTTATTAGAAAATTCCCCGATAGGGCAGAAAAAAGAATATACTTGCTTGGATGCCAAGCAAGAAAAAAGAAGTTGACTAGATTTTTGAGAACTTGGGTTGAAGTTGGGAAAAATCACTCTCGTTATATTGGATTAAAATTCTTTCTCAAAAAAAATTGTTCGTGTCTGTGAAAAAGTATATTCTGCAGCTGAGTGCATCAACACACTTTCCAACCAAACATGTACATCTCCAAAATTTTGAGCAGAGTACAAGGTGGACCTTGGTTTTTGGCGTTTCTTGAGAGAAAAAATTCAAAAAGAGTTGACCAAACATTTTTTTCATAACAAATTTTCCAGTTTCAAAATCCTAGGGGCAGCTATACCCCCCTCCCCGATGTCCTCCCTCACTCATGAGTGCTTCTAACTGCGTTGAACTTTTTTGATAAATTTAGTGTCAATGAAACAGGAATCAACTTTGGGGAAGGGACACATGAAATCCCACTCAGTTTTTTTAGAAAAGGCTACAGCACAAAGTCTTCTTAGAACTATATCGATTGTGTAAGATATGTTTAATTCACTCATTTGATATAACATATCGTATAGAATTCACTCCGTAAGTAACCAAGACCCAGTTGCAATAAAGGGATCTAAGGTCGAGCTCGAAAAAAGGCGACTCGGCTTGATCTCAAGTTCGGTATAATTTGAATATCATCAGGACTATAAAGAGCTCAATGTCGAGATTATGACTATAATATGTCTCCCTCACCATTTTTCAGCTAGTGTGAGAGGCGTCGGTCGTGAGTTAGAATGCTATTGGTTTACCCTTTTTTACATTTGAAGTCATGTGCATATAATTTTCATATAGAAAAATTTCACTGTAGTTGAATGCCAGGAGAATGACAAAATGCACGATGCTGCAGAATGTACTTTTTCACAGACATGGAAAATTTTTTTGAGAAAAAATGAAAATCCAATATAACGGAAGTGATCTTTTTTTTCCAACTTTAACCCAAGTTCTCAAAAATCTAGTCCATTCTTTTTCTTTCTTTTCTTCTGATTCTTTTTCTAGCTTGGCAACTATTCAAGCAAGTATATTCTTTTTTCTGCCCTATCGGGGCATTTTCTAATAAACTGGTTTGTGAATAGCTCACTTGTGAATCGATCACTTGGGAATCACTCACCTGGTTATCGCTCACTTGGGAATCGCCCACATGATGGTTCTTGGACAATTCGCCGCCAGTAATTTGCCCCCATCAATTCGTCTCCCACAATTCGCTCCTGGTAATTCGCCCCCACTGCAGTTCACCCACGGACAATTCGCCCCAACACAATTCGCCCCTGAGGAATTTGCGCCCAGTAATTCGCCCCTGGTACTGTACTTACCTATGTTTTAGATTTAAAAGCAACTCCATGATATGTTATGTAATTTATCTCCAGACATTTCCGCTATTAGGTAACCATATTTTATGTGAAACATAAAGGAAATGAAAAGGTGATTTTTCACTTCGCCTTGTCACCTCTGTTTTCCCTTTTCCTCTTTTTTACATTGTCTTTTTTCTTTTCTTTTCTGGTTGCATACATATTTTCTTTTTCCAACTTCATTTCTTGCAACTTTTTATCGGGATCTATGGAGAACAATTAAGATTACAATTATTCTATGTGTGACTCTATTGTGTTCTTCACTATCTTTTTTGTGACAACTTTGCAGTTTACCAAAAATAAAAAAGAATAAAAATAAAAATAAAACAGAAGAAAAATATAAAGGAAAAAAAGGGAAATGAGTAAAAAGTAATCAAAAAAATATAGAAGGAACTATACAAGAAAGATGAATGACAAAAAAGAGGAATACAAGAAAGAAAATTAAACGAAAAAAGGAACAAAAACATAAAAAACAAATCCAGATCGAAGAACATAAATGACTCGCAATTCTGCTTATAATATCCGTGTTGCACGTTAAAATTCTGCCTAAATTTTCTCGGGTATTCACGCCATCAGACTAAAATTTGGCATGGTTTCTGGAGATTAGGACACCATCATTACAAACTTGAAAAAATATGAATTTGTAAATTGCCAGTTTTGAGATTTTTCACATATTTTCGGTCGAAATTGATCATTTCAGCCAATTAAACTTTAGCTGCAAGCCTTCGTTTTAAACTTGAAGCCACACATTTTGTTTCAAGTGGAAAAAACAACTGGTTCATTTCCAGGGAACTACTGCTCATATGCCTGTAGTAGTGACCGTACGAGTAAAAAAGGCTTATAGTGACTTAGCACTAACCGCACCAGTGAAAAAATCTTATATTCAAAGAAAAAAAATTATTTGTGGACCTTTATTTGGAACATTGCAGTACAGATCTTTTTCTTCTTGTACATAATACTTGCACTCTGCATGCAGAATTCATAAATAAACATGCTATTCCGGCTGGGAAAAATCTCTAGGTTTTGTGCATAGATGTGTAGAAATGCTATTACATGACTGCTAACAACCAAGTGGAGTTATTTTTAAATCCGAATTTTTTGAATTAAAAAAAAACAGTGAATTGGGGGCCAGTTACTGGGGGCGAATTGTGGGGGCAATTTGCTCAGGGGCAAATTGTGTTGGGAGCGAATTGTCCGGGGGCGAACTGCAGTGGGGGCGAATTACCAGGGGCGAATTGTGGGGGACGAATTGATGGCGGCGAATTACTGAGGCCGAATTGTCCGTATCCCTATGAGAATACCCTGTGAAAACACAATATTATCTTTATGCAAAACATGGGCCATGTTCCTCAAAAAATTTTTGAGACATCCTATTTCTCGTACCAGTTTTCTTAGAATATCTTGAAATCTGACAACTATACAAGTTTAGAAGTTATTCCTTTATGTAAGGTACCAAATTTCCTACAGAATCTTAGGCCTGAGGTGTGATTATGTACAGCTTCAGAAACAGACAAAAGCATGAGTATTCGAAAAGTTTTCGAGCGCACGGCTAATGAATGATAAAATGTTATTTTTATGATTTTTGCTTTCGTCCTATTTTTCTGCAGTGTGGAATTACCATTTTGTAAGTGTCGCAATTTTGTATTATAATTAAAGTCAGCCTACAAGCTTGTATGGGCAATGGACCCGATTGATCTATTGGACGACCATTCACAGTAAGGAAAAGATTGGCGCGTTCTTCCTGTTATTATTGCGTTTTTTACTAGTTTTTTGTTTATTACGACTTTTTTATATTATTAATTTTTTGTATATTATTACTTAAAGGGAAGCTCTAATAAGTTTTCGTATAATCAAATCAGAAAGGTCACTTTTCAATGAAATTCGATTGATTTTCTCAAAGTCAGTTCATGGATCTTAATCTTTAATGTATGTTGAGGTCGCTTAGCAAGCCAGCATTTGGCCACAGCTTTGACGGCCAGGACCAATGAAATTGTGTGTTAAAAACTTGACGTTAAATATGATTCGTTGCGTGCTTACTTGTACATGTACAACATATAGATTTTGGAGGGTCAGCCACAAATTTTTAAAAAAATACTCAGAACTCAGTCAAAACTGATCAAAATACTCAAAAACTTCGTTTTTAAATGTTTTTAAGTGTGTTCCTCCAATGCCACAGAAAAAAATTAACTTCTTTCCTAATAATTTCCTAAATTTTTACATAAACTTTCCATGTTTTTATGTAAAAATTGAAAAATACAAAAATATGAAAATTCTGAGCGGTCAACTAGGGTTCTGCTTTGAGCTAGGGCCTCTCAAAATCCACCAAACACACGTTATGCATGTATGGTTACGTGTCATGTACATTGGAATCTGATTGGTCACGACCTAAAAAAGAAATGCGGCTTCAGGCATGGTTGAGCTAACCTTGATTGAAACTCCGATCCCTGACTATCACTCCTCTTGACTTTTTTGACCTATGCCTCGATTGCATCAAATTAAAAAGTCATTTCGAGCAGGGAGTCCTTAACCACCTCTCGATTATTAGAAAACTAACACTCTCATGAATAAATTCAATATTTTCCTAGGGTTTTTCACAAAAAGGTTCCCACCTTTTTTGACCTTACTTTGAGTCATTTTTGATCTCCGGAAAAATCTGTGTTATCTTAGAGGAATGAAAGATGAGGAAAAAATCAATTTTGTCAATCATATTCTCAACTGTTTTTGAATATTTTTGAACTGGGAAGCAATTACCAATTTAATATTTTGTTTTATGTTCCACCAAATAGCACGTCATACACGTTTTTGTTATTTTGAAAGAAAGGTTTATTTCTAAGAAATAGAAAAAATTTAGTTGTAGGAAGTGAAGCATTGCGGAGAAACCTTATATAGCTTCCTCCAAAGCAGACATGACTAAATGCATGATTAAGAAGCCATGCCACGAAAAAATCTGTCATTAAGCCCACATGTAGTTTTTCCAATGTTTTGTTCCTGGGCTCCTGAACTTGATAATGTTATGCATGCTTATCTGCATCTATAATCTTCTCAGAAAACTTTTTGAAAGAAACGTTTCAGGGTGGCATTGGTCTAGTGGTTATTGCTTCCCAACTACTAGTCTCGAGAGCGAGGTTTGATTTCAGGTGTAACACAGGGTCAACATATTGTATAGGCAAGCTTGGACCACTCTTTGCAGGAGTCCATTTGGCCCTGTTAGCATCTCGGCGATGAATTGTGATGAATGAGGAAGTGGGTCTATTCCACTTATGGGGTAGGTAGCCGGACAAGTCTGTTTTGTCATGCAGAACCTAGCCTTTTGAATGTGGCCTACACTAGGTGGCAAAAGGATACAAAGAGCGCCTCTCATATAAGGTGGGCACTTATTTGACCATATAGGTCTGTAGGGATGCAACAGTTAGTGAAGTTCCATTTATCTGGATTCGGGTTCAGGTTCATAGGGTCCTATTTGATTTATTCAGGTGTAAAATTTCTATTTATGAGTATGAGAGACTTTAATCATGAATCAGATAGCAGTTCAGGAGAAAATACTCAACAAGCCTAAATACACTTGTGCTAAAATGGTAATTTTGGACATGCTTCCTCAATCATGTATACTTCAATACAGCTCTTTCAGGAAAATTATGCAAATAAGAAATGACTTGCGATTCATGAAGCCCCCTTGGATTGGTGGCGATTAAACTAAAAAACCTTCCTGATTTTGGCGTGTGTTCTAAGAAAATATTTGGCACCACCGCCAAAATCAGTGCCCTCAGAAAGATTGTTTAGTCATGCAGGTCTAATTTATGAGCCAAATCAAAACAAAATGAAGGGTGGAACTGATGAAAAACTATTGTTTGTTAGAATTAATTTGGTAAAATACAATTATGAATATTGATAAGTAAATGTTGATGTTGAAGAACTGATTTTTAAGAATATAGGGGCTCTAATGTCTCCTATAAACCCAAATAAAACCCGAAAAAGTAGTCAAAACTATTCGGGTTCAGTTCGGGTTAGGGTATGTGGGAAGCATTTTATTCTGGTTCAGTTCGGGTTGGGGTGGCTGAAAATAGCTCAGGTATGTGATATTCGGGTTTAGGTTAGGCTACCCGTTTCATCCCTATAGTTCTGTGAGGCCTGCTTTTCTGACTACAGGAAAATTTGTTGTGATGTGCATGCAAAAATTAAAAAAGAATTATTTTCAAAATATTGTTTATGATTTATGGGCAATAATTAGGTGTGCTCTAGAGCCAACATGAATGCTTATCAAAATTTTCAAACTAAATAGCACTTTAGATTGCGGTGTTACAGTATGCCCAACAATACCAGTGCCAATTACATCACACAACACGATTTGTCGCTCATCCAAATTCAGAAACAACTGTTATGTTTCATCGTTTATATCCTAGTCGCAATCTTGAATATAGCAGCATCCATTTTCACGCTAGTGATAATCGTGAGCTGGAAACCACTCCGATCGCAAACGATGGCTCTGATAGCTTTATTGACTATTAGTGGTACAATTACTACTGCGGATAGTTTGATTCTAAACAGTTATCATTTATTTCTATATTTCTCTGGCCGGGATGAAATTATGACTGGTCGCAATTGTTATTATTTCAACTCTATTGTGAAAATTACCATGTTCTGTTGTGTGACGTTACAACTGTTCATTGCGTTGGACAGATGCCAAGCTTTCTTATGCGCTGTATCCCACAGAAACAGGAGCAGAGTTTTCGTGACTTTTTCAGCACTGGTATCTTTGTCATTCGGATTGATTGTTTATATTATGTGTGTAATAGGCCCTGTGAAGACCGAAATTGTGCTTGTATGCACCACTCGGGCCGTAGAAGCCTACTTTACAAATTTCATTCTGTATTTTCTCCTTTTCGGAAATACTCTTACGGTTATGGTTTACACCATTTTGATGGTAAGCATGAAAAGAAAAAAGTCGCCATTGATAGCCAACAGTGGAGCAATTGGACAAAGAATTTACAAGAAAAGTTGTCAATTGACCAAAGTTTTGGCCTTTTACGCATTATCCATTATTTGTAACAGTTTGATCCAAAATTTGGTCAGCGTTCTGTTGAAGTCTTTTTGGCCGGGAATTTATGCTGACTTCGCGACATATTTAGGTGTTCTGAGCTACATGGAGAGTGTTTATATGCTGATTATTCTGAGCTTTTGTTCGGGTGATTTTAAACGTGGTGTTAAATGTGTAGTTCACAAAATATCGTTTAATTCACAGGTTTTTTCATCGGCAACATGAGTGCGCTCTGGAGGACATCCAATATGTTCGAGTTATCCATTGACGTAATTTTTTGAATCATTTTTATACTCCTTCTATGTAAATTTCCGCCTTCTCCTTTGCCACTGTAGTTAGTAGTAAACTGTGTTCATGATTTCTTTCGCACCCACCTCATGTTGGGTGACTGTACTTGTCTTTCACACTTCAATAAAGATTATCTAATTTGCATCTTTTGTTGGGATACCGCCCTAGCCTCTGCTCAGCTCAAAAGCCATCAGCAATATAATCAAGGAAGCTTTTGATTTGTATACAGTTTTTTGCTCGAGGTCCTCAATACAGTTTCCTCATTGGCAACTGCTAGTACAGTGCAACATTTTTCCAGCAGTTAAACGCAATTTTCAACCACAGCGTAATCTAAATTTGCTCTAACTGGAATTGACAATAGCTTGCAATCAAAAAGCTAACAGAGTTTTTCCGGATGATGCTTCCTGCAGGCTACAATGTAAGACTATAAAACACATAGTTACTGTGTCCAAGAGTGGCGGGCCCGTTCTCAGTAACAGTTGTTCCCAGTAATAGGCTCCTTTCCTCATCTTTTTCTTACAAAGTGAATAATCTGACGTTCAGTTATTTTTCTATATAAACTTATTGTGGTGAGAAAAGTTATGTTCGACGGCTTTTGTATAGAAAAAGTTGTACTTGATCGGAGTGCATTTTGTGAGTTTTTTAAGGACCATTCCTTCGTTGGCACTTCAAGTGTCTTGCGTTTGCACTGTTGATCAATACAGGATAAAACTGTCATAAAATTTGCTTAATTTTTCACGCTGTAATCTTGATTGGCCAAGACTCTACGATGTCTTTTTTGATGTTTTTGGATTTTGGATAATGTAGTATTTCACGTTTTTCCGGCCTGTTAATAGGCCGAGCCGAATAGGGAAAGAAGGACTGGTTTGGCAGAGCCTGGCTGTACTTCTCCCGCCCATACAGGTCCGTCCCTATAGCAAGTGGTAGTTACACGATAAACTGTTCAAGGGCAAGTTTGATATTTTTATTCAAAATGTAAACTATTACACTTAAACGGTGTACTGTTACACATAATCTACAGTAAAGATCGGGGTGATCCTACCGTTTGTTGTATATTGAGCATAACCCATAACACACACACACACACAAAATGTCATTTATTATTTCTCAAACTTCTACAGTATGTCGACAATATACACATGAGAATTATTCCCATATAATTTTAATTATTATGTTTCCTAATACTAATAATATTTTAGTATTTAATTATGGAAAATGAAATAATTAACCTTATCGAACCAAAAAAAGAAAACACAATATAGTTTTGGGAATTTGTTCATTATAATAATTTGTAGAATAATCAAATACAAAATCATATGTTGCTAGGCGCAAATTGCTTAGAGACCAATTTCAGCTGAAAAATATCGTTTGGAAAGTTTTGGTGCAGTTAGGTGCATCTATGCTTCAACCAGAGTTTGACAAACAAAAATACTAGATCGAACATTGCGTTCCAGTTGGTAACGTTTTTGTTCTTCTAAATTTTTATTTGTAGATCTGGTGCACTATAGTTTATTTATAGTTTACAGTTTCATAAAGGGTTGCATAGAAAAAATACAGTTAACAGATTACTGTAGAAAATGTAGAAAGACTTCTGGTCAATAAGCCCAAAACAGAACAATTGAAAGTTTGCTTCAATAAGCTGGTAAGTAACACTTAGGTATCGAGACAGTCAGTTCGAAGAATTTGAGTATACGGATCAGGTTTGAACACGATTGCAAAATCTGGTGTTGCGGAACAAGTGAGAATTATACGAATTTCACATTGAAGAATGAAGTGAAAGACATCAGCCACATTTCTCAAAAGTGTATTGAGACACCCTGTTTCACGTCTCAGTCCTTCGAAATACGTTGAGATGACCATAGAAAGTGAAAAAATATTCCGGTACTTGAATAACTTTCTGAGAATTTCAGACCAGAAGTCCAATTAAAGCAGCTTCAGAAACATTTAAAAACATGAGTACATTTCCATTACATGGCTGATTACAGGATATTCAAGTCAAAAGCAAATAAGCATGATAACTTTTTGGCTTCTGAATTGGCCCGGGATTCGTAGCCCGCTGGGACGTTGCACTATGCACATACAGACTGGTCGGCCACAGGACTAAGGCAACATGCCGCTCTGCTGAGTCTTACTGACTTCTAAGCTCAGTGGTAACCACAGAACAACCACTCTATTGCTGACGCCAAACGCCAAAACTACGAAATGACTATTATTTATATTATTCCCTTAAAAACGAAGTGAATAATGCACAAAAAGAAAAGTGTTTGGGAGATCGTCATGTTGTAGCATGCCCAATAATACCAGTACCAGTTATCTAAATTGAACGCAGCACTATTTGTCGCTCATTCAAATTCAGAAACAACTGTTGTGCTTCATCGTTTATATTCTAGTTGCCATCTTGAGCACAGCAGCGTCAATTTTCACACTAGTGACAATATTAAGTTGGAAACCACTCCAATCGCAAACCATGGCTCTGATAACTTTATTGACTATTAGTGGTACAATCACCACTGGGGATAGTTTGATTCTAAACAGTTATCATTTATTCATATACTTCTCCAGCCGTGATGAAGTTATGACTGGACACAAATGTTATTATCTCAACTCTATTATGAAAATTACCATGTTTTGTTGTATGATATTACAATTGTTCATTGCTTTGGACAGGTGCCAGGCCTTTTTCTGCGCTGCGTTTCACAGGAGCAGAAACAGAGCTTTTGTGACTTTCTCAGCACTGGTGTCTTTATCCTTTGGATTGATAATTTACATTATGTGCGTCACAGGCCCTGTGAAGACCGAAATTGTGCTTGTATGCACCACTCGGGCCGTGGATACATACTTAACAAATATCATACTGTATTCTCTCCTGTCCGGAAATGTTCTTACCATAAAAGTTTACAGCATTTTGATCCTAAGCATGAAAAAAAGAAATCGCTATTGGTAGCCAACAGTGGAGCAACTGCACAACAAATTTACAGGAAAAGTTGCCAATTGACCAAAGTTTTGGCCTTTTACGCATTAGTCATTACTTGTAACAGTTTGATCCAAAGTCTGGCCATCGTTTTGTTGATGTCTTTTTGGCCGGGATATTATGCCGATGTGGCGATATATTTGAACATTTTAAGTTATATGGAAAGCATTTATATGCTGATTATTCTGAGCTTTTGTTCCAGTGATTTCAAACGTGGTGTTAAATGTGTAGTGCACAAAATATCGTTCAATTCACAGGTTTTTTCTTCAAGAAAAAGAATAATATGTATCATGTGTGCCCTGGACGCATATCAAATATGTTCAAGTTATCTATTAATGTAATTCTTTTATTATTTGTGTATTCTTTTTATGTAAATTTCCTGCTTTTGCATGCTACTGTGATGAAGAGTAAAACGTTTTCATGATTTCCTTTGCATTCCTGCACTCACGTTGAGCCATTGTAACTGTTCTTTCGCAATCCAATAAACATGATCTAATATGCATCTTTTTGTTGTGACGGAAAGTTAACGTTTCAGTCAACTTTTAACTGAACCTTGCATCCTGATCAGCATAAAGACAATCGTTTTTCTCAGTGGGTCTCTGAGAATGACAGAAATTTTGACTGGAAAGGGCGAGAGAATGCATCGTATTATAAATATGCTTAAACAAATTAAGAATCAAAATATCCTTCAAGTCGAATTCAGAAGTGAAAGAATCCTAGGATTTTTGTCGTCGACAATTACCAACTACTTTACAGGATTGTCACCAACCGTCGTAAATTAGGTGGTAACTTGATTAGCAACTGTTTCAAATTTTGAAGGTACAATTTTGAAGTTGTTGGTAGATATGGGCAAACAGACTGTTAAACGTATACCCAATGGTCGTCAATAAAAAGTTCGAACATTCCCTTTCTTATCCTCAATGGCAACCAAAAATCTTTCTATTACTAACCAGTTCAGCTGTAAACCCACTTTATTATGGAGGCAATGGATTCCATGCCAGTTCTTTTACATGTGCAGTGTGGGCCAGGAAACTTGTAACCTAGGATCTTCAACTCCTCTTACAAAAGTCGTGTATAGGAACAGTTTTCTTATCTTTTTTCATTATCTTCTTTTTTCTCTTTTCCTCACCTTTTGCCTTACAGAGTAAATAATCCTGGAATCATTTATTGTAAATTTATTGTAGAAAAGTTATCATTTTTTAATGTAGAAGAAAAACTATAGTCTGTTTTTTATAAAATGCCTCCAAATAGCAAAGTGACACAAATCAGTACTGTTGTCAAAATCGTTTACATACAGCTCTTACCATAAAACTTTTCACTCAAAAAATTGCTAAAGGTTAGGTCGGTATGCTCACAAATTTCCAGCCCTATATGATATATCGTATATAAGCAAATCATGAAAATCCAAAATACTACTTGCTTTCTACCTTCATTATTTGGAAGCATTTCAAGAAAAACGGACTATAGTAGTTGGTCGAGCTGTGTTTTAAGTGCATTCTTGACGACCATGCTCGTGTCGGCGCTGTATTTCCTCTGTTTAGCAGTTCAGTATGAAACTGTCGCCAAATTTGCATAATTTTGAATTTTTTTGTCTATTATTACCTCCCTAATAATTTCTACACTTTTTTGGCCTTATTGATTATTCAATAGTTACAGTTACAGAGCTTTGTGAACTTTGTGAAGTCTGCTTCTTCAACTACAATTTTTCCAAAAATTTAAAGGCAAACGCTACATGTACAACATGCATGTGACAAAATTCGATGATTTACTGTAGAGCCGAAAGTTGTTTGCGAGAACAGAATAATCAAGTTTGATGTGCTGCGCTAACGTGTTTTTAATCACAAAATGTGATGTGATTAAAATACCCCCTGTTCCCAAATGGAAGTTAACACATTGCAATATATTATATATGATTGCTCAAGTAAGTTGATAAACGAGATTATTACAACATAGTAGAAAAGCTTTATTATTCTTTGTGGAAAGGGAAGTAAGAGAGAGATTCTTTATCCCAACCATTATTGGAATATAAAATTGAAAATCCGCATTTTATTATCTTCCAGATGGTAAAGATTTTTTCGCAACGTAGAATATCGTCTGTGTAATAAAATTAATCCGAAAAATTCTTCTGAACCTTGGTCACATCATTAGGTCTGAATAACAACTTCAAGAGGAATTGTGGCTTACCTGCTTTAATCTTTAAAAGCCTATGTATAGCCCCTAGAGCGGTTCACTAGTAGTCGCATTTAAACAGAAAGACAAGTTTGATCACTTACTTTTCTTGAAAATGCAAAATAATGCACTAGACGGAAAAATCATGGAACTTTGTGCAAGTAGCAACAGCACCTGCTGTCAACTTTTCAGGTAATGGGCGTCCAGCGTCAATGGAGCATGAGTTATAGAAACTTTTTAAATCATGGAACTTTGTTGCACGCACGTTATGCATGCAGCATCTGATTTCAACTCTTTCTGGAAAAGTAGCATTTAAAAAAACAGACTGCAGTTCAGAACAGGCATCCTAGTTTTCGACCCGAGCGTACCGGGAATATAGAGTTGTATACTCTGTGAACACCAGCACCGGACCTTTTCTGCAATTTCATAACAACAAAACACATCAGTCGCGTCTTAGGCTTAGGCTTAGGTTTAGGCTAAGGTTTAGGCTTGGTCTTGGGCTCAGGCCACACCTGTAAGACGTCCGACCAGTTGGGGGGGGGGAGTTTCGGGGTCGAAAAACTCGCAAAAAAAGTCGAAAGCTTTCTCAAAAAAGGCCTAAGGTACTTTTTTCAGAATTTTTTTCTAATTTTTCCGAGTTTGGGGGAGGGTTACCTGCCAAACTTTAGTTCCGGCGTGCTGCATAGTGCAGCTTGAGTTGTTTTCGTAAAATGTGCTGACTTGTCGAGAAAGATAAGGCGATTCGAAAAACACCCTTACATCTTTAAACTTACATCTTTGAAAACATCTTTGAACCAAAAATACTAGTCAGCAGGAATAAATAATACAGCTTCACAACATTCTCTGATCCTAAGTTACTTGTTTGGACAGCCAGAATTAATCAACGAAAAATGGAGTTACCAGTTTAAGCTATTACACTCTCAATGTGATGGACAACCCTGCACAACAAAAGATGCCTCAATGTTGAATGTTACGGAAACCTTGCTTGGTGAGTTTTCGACATGACTAGTCCCTGTTATTTGCTTTAGCTCAATTGTTCCCATTTGCCTGCTTCGATTGATTTTATTGTTAGCGGGGGACTAATGTTGGACAAGTATCCTATGACATGAACTCTGAGTTTTACTGAATAAATTTTAAGCGTGCTTTAGGATCCTTGCACAAAGCGATCATTTTTGCAATAGTCTAATTATTTTGAAATGCTTTTTATAGTCTGTTTTTTACAAAATGCTTGTAAACATGGAGTTTAACGTGCTTCCCACTTTCAAAATTTTCAAGCGTCCCAAAAAACAAAGTATACAGAACGAAACTGGAAGCGAGGAATTTTCGTAGCATTTATGTTTGTATAATTTTCTACAAAACCTCACTTTGTATGGAGCTTCGAATTTTCGAGCCGATCCGAGTAACAAACTAAGATATGCATTTCAGCTGCATTTTCATATTAATACAAAAAAAATTTCGTTTCAGGACCGTTTTGTTTTCGAAGTTTTTCCAAATTATCCATTTTTCTAATAGTTTTGTTGATGTGAAAAGTACACAAGCATTGTAAATAATCGTGTTATGTTTACTTCTCTGCTTAGATCCGAAGATGTCAGCAATATGACTCAAGTCCTATCGGCTTGTACTCAATCAACTACTGTAGGTCACTCAAAGGAGCTTCCTATTAGCAATCAACTGAACACAGTGCAACAGTCCTTAAGTAGAAATAAACACAACCTTCAGTCACTAATAAGTAACTGGAAACTCCAACTCTTGCAATCGAAGGGCACTCAGGGTCTCCCCAGATGCCTCCTAAAGGTTCACACAAATACACAAAACTCACTTCAATAATATCCAAAAGGACTGGGGCTTCACCTTGGCTTGGCTCCCGTGTAAGGCGACTCCCTCCAACCGCTCAATGCGCGAGAAATAGTAATAATATAAATAGTAAATAATTATTATATTAATAATATGCAAATCTGGTGTGGGGCTGTCGACGTTTGCCTTTACTAGGCGAAGCAAAACAATACAATGTTATAACGGATGCGACTCGCCCGAAACACACCAAATTGCAGGAAAGTAAACACGAATGAATGTTTTTCTTCCTTTTTGGTGGAATTGTAACTGTGTCGATTCACCAATTTTGCATAGATGTGGGATTGCTACTGCCGTAAGCACATCCCCAACAATTGAAAATGACTCATTTCTGTTCTCCACAACTTAAAACAATCGTGGAAGGGCAAAGTCATGCCCATATGAACAGAACATCACCATTTGAAGACATTCTCGGAATGTTAATACTTGTCAGCAACATCCAAATTCTATGACATTGTTCCTCGTACTCAAAAAAAAAATGACAAAAAATCAATACTGTCATCGGCTCACAAAAAGCAGTTACTCCAAAATATTTCCCTTATCGAAGGTAAGCTGAAATGCCCTCCAATATTTGTTCATATGTAAACTTGTGTAAATTTGAAACATTGAAGAAACACGGACTACAATTTGGAAAAAGAGACCCTGTTCAGGCGTCAGAATGCAATTGTGGAAATTATTTTGCACATGAAACCGAAAGGTCGTAGTTGGAATACAAGATAAATTTCCTGCAGGTGAAGCATTTCTAGGTGAACTGTTTTCTAGGAGCTGAAGTGATGATGCAATTTGCAGCGTATGGCATGCTTATAAAAATATTCAAGCCCAAAATTTTAATAGTCACCATTTTATAGCATGTTAAGCCTTATTCATAAGTGAAATCGCCGATTGTCGCTGATTTCTAAAATTTAATCGGCGACAGTCCCCGATTTATGAAATTTTATTAATCATTCGGGGAATCGAGAATGTTATTTCATCTAGCATTCGCGGAATCCGAACGTTCGGGTTCGGAGAAATGAGAATTTCATTAATCACACTGAAAATCGCGACTTTCGGAAAATAGGGGCTTTCAGGGAAACGGGACATTCGGGTAATACAGTTACAATCCAAAAACTAACAACATTTTTGGGAGATTGACATTACTCTCACAAAAAAAGTAAGGTTGCACCTGAAAATAACCAAACAAAATTTTCTTTCCTAAACAGGCAATGTTTTTTAAATTTTATGTTCTTTAGGCAAAGCTAAAAATAACCCTGTAATGCCTCGAGCAATTTTTTCTTCCTATGTTGAGAATGTAAATAATCAGCGATAGTCCTGAAAAATAGAACAATGTTCAATTCCCGAATTTCATCCCTGATTCCTAGGATTTAAATAGGCGACAGTCAGCGATTGTTGCCGATTATGGGCGAAGAAAATCCTAGGAATTTTTTCATTTCTGAATTGGACTTTAACGCTCCATAAGCACAGTCATCTTTTTGGGTCGGTTAGACCACCACAGACTTGCTAAGGCTCAGGCTCAATCTCAAGCTTCTGCATGAACATAGAACTTAAATACTTAAATGCACATGAAGAGCAGAACCTTTTACCTAGAATTTTCAAAACAGCCAGTTGCACCAATTTTTTTGGACATCGACAATAATTTGGGAACATATTCGTCTAAAATTTATCTTTTTGAATACCTCCCACAAACCACTCCCCTGAATGTTCTTTCCTAGACTGGAAGCCTCCAATCCAGAGAATTAGTATCTTGCATCTCTGAAGCACTCTATTGCTGCTGTGGCATGTAATAACCTTACAGCAGATCAGAGTAATATCGATTCAATATGATAAAAAATCTTGCTCTTCATATTTAGCCGGATTCACTGAAATTCCTGAAACAGACAAAATTAGTCGAGGAGAAATCGTATTCAATCGCGACAAGCCAAATCCAACTTTTCGAAAGATTATGGATTTTTGGTCAACGAGCCCACAATTCGAATCAAAACTTTGATCGAGGGGTGGATTTGGAAAGGTTTTTTGGGTGGATCTTACGCCCAAAATGTATTGCGTTCTTTCAACAGGACTTTGGGCAAAAAAGGCAGAGGGAGTTTCTTCAGCGAAATGTCCAGTCTTAGTGAGGGAATGTGGAATACTTACCAGTTCGTTAGTGCGAGAACGGCCGATGATCGTCTATCTGGAGCTTATGCTTTTTGATATTGAAGGACAAAGGTGATAAAAGTTTACTGTAGATATTTAAATGTCAGCACAACAAACAAAATAGTAGTTGATAATTCATCAATTTTTCGCTAATATTTCTCTTCTTTCAAAGACGATTCCAGAAAGTCACGATTTGAGGAACTTTGTTGTCTACAATAATCGCAAGAACTTCAACAAAGAATTGGCCAGTGAAATTGCTCAATTTTCGACCAAATACGAACGATGCCGTTCTATGATTGAGCCTGCTTGACCGTGGGTGATAAATTTATTTTCGATATATGTACTATATTCGATGAACGGTTTGATTAATATTTTTAAATGTGGCAGAGTTTTTAGGAATCATAAATGCATGTGTCTTGAGAATACCTGACCCGGCTGGTACTGGCTATAGAAAACCTGACCCAGCTGGTACTGGCTATAGGAGGGCCTATAGAGTACCTTGATGCTGTCCTGGGGTTCTGCTGTAAAGTAATGGACACCGCCGACAGGTCAGGGGTGGCAATCCCTGGTCCCATTCAGTAAGAATGAAGGACAAGGTCACTCATGGAATGACCTAGTGTAGGTGGCCCGATTGTAAACCTAAATCACCTTTTTGGCCCTAAACCAAGAAATACAAGGCCTCCTCTAACTGAGGGGAATCTCAAGGGAAAACTGACTTAGGAAAGGGTTCCCCAAATAACACCCTCAACAGCAAAAATCCCCTGAGAAGAGCTGTAGTGTCATCCCACAAAGCGATTTGTCCCTCCTCGATGAAGAGGTACCCCTTTGATACAGCATGACCTGATTGGATCCGGCAGGCTTTTGTTCTGAAGAGAAAACTGCATTAGATGGTGCAGTATACCGAATCTCATCCTGAAAAATCTGGAATTCTGCATAACAGGCTGCTTTAAGAGTCTCTTCAAGAATTGTAAACTCCCTGAACTTAATACTATTTCAGAGGACTGGTCTTAGTCCCCTCAAAAAGATAGGTTTTATAATCAAATCAAATCTCTGAAGTCAGTCCCCAGATCCCAGTAAGCCACCCTGGATAGTCTCTTAAGGTGCTCAAGATAAACTATCACTGACTTAGTCGGCTTCTGCAGGCGATCTTGGATCAGCTGCTGATGTAGATCTGAGTCATGCCCTACTGGAAAGTCTTTCCATAGAAAAGTTGTAAACTCTTTGTAGCCAGTAGGCTTTGGAGTACCACTGCTAAAGTCCCGGTAGGATGCAAGAGCAGGACCTGTAAGGCAAGACTCAAAAACTGTGATTTTATATGCATGATTGGTTTTGCTTACCCCTTGAAGTGTAAAGAAATGGGTCAAGTGGGATATAAAATTGGTTATAGACTCACCAGAAGCACCCAAAAAGGCAGGAGGGGCCATGAAGCTGGACACAGGAGGGTGCCTCCGGCCACTCATAGCCTCCAGCTTTTGGTTGAGAGGTCCATGGGCATTCTCAAATACAGCTTGTACCTTGTTCTCAATCTGTGAGGGGAGACCAACTTCCGACTTCATGTCTGAGAACTCATCTTCCCCTAGGGTATCTAAGACCGACTTATGAGCTTGTTAAGCTATCCTATCAGGTTGAATAGAGAGAGTCTCACTGGTCTGTTTAAACTTAGTACTGAGACAGCAGGAATGTCTAGGTGTCTCTATTTTTCAAGGAAAAGTAATTTACTCGACAGCATTTTGAGGCATTAACAGCTTGTTCTTTGAAATAACAACTAGCAACCACTCGTTATTGGGGCTAGAAAAGAACAAGGTTGTAGCACTCAAAAACCGGCCTATGTAAATGTGGTTGACACAGAAGGCAATTTATCTGGTCACCTGTGTACTTATAGGCATAACCTATTGTGAGGGAAACTGATTACGTCCCAACTAAGGGCCTGGACCCAATAATTTGAATAAAAAAACAGGAAAAATTTGAAGGAAATGGTGGTTTCCCAGCCAATGAGAAACAAGGGACTCGTATGGATGGATAAACACACTCAAAAGGGATGTTATTTGGAGGCTAAACCCGTAGGTACTAGTTTACAAAACCTTGGATTTGGGAGAACTCATAACCGGCAAAGTCCTACTCACCAAGAGTAGTGTGTCAAGTGGCTTAGAAAGATAAGTAAAGGTGGACAACTTAAAATGAACTTAAGATGGAGATAAATAGGGACAAAATAAGTTTACACACCTGATTACACAAAGGGGCTGCTCTACTACGCAATCAGCCTCACTCACTAGGAGCAATTGCGATCTCTGTACAGTGTGATGACTGTACAGGAGGTTCCGTGCAGGACTACATTCGCATATACTTTACAACCATGCCCAAAATGGTATCTCCCATTCTGAACAGAATGGGTACTCTCCAGGAGCATTATATACAGCAGGTGGCCGGGATTCCCATCACTGTGATGTAGTGAGGCTCGCTAGGTCACCAGTGGAGACAAGAGCACCAGGTACCAAGGTGCTATTCTGACACACTCAGTCAGTAAAAAGGATGGCATGGGCGTCCTTGGCCCAGCTGTGCCTAGCGGAGGTGAGGATATGTCTGGCTTCCTCCAAATGGTTCCAGGCAGACTCAAAGCATCTTGAGACAGGGGTACAGTCTGTCTCAGGAAATGAGTGTAAAGTAAGGGCTGAGGCAGACCCAGTTGTAGTGTTTAGGCGAACTCTAAGACTTTCGCTGAGGTGGACTCGCGGCTTATTATGCTACAGGAACAATCAACAGGGGCAGACTCAGGATTATGGGCGACTTTAGTGTGGACATTATTAGGCCAGCTAACAAAGGCGTTTGAGGAAAAGAAGTATTACAGTGGGTTCTTTTACACTTGAGGCCCAACCAGAGGCTATGCCGTAATCCCCAAGGAATTTCTATGGCTGGGACACTAAAGAAGATCATAGATGAGATAAATGTGAGAAATTTAGATAAGAAATTTTTCAAGAATGTTGCCAACCCTTGCAAACGTCAGACACAGGCAGTACCAACTGCAAATGCCTAACATTTGCGTGAGTTAAGCAACTGACCCAGCTGAGGCCGAGTGTAACCCCTTCAAACCTGCAATAAAAACTTTGAAGGCAGTCACATGCTGACCAACAGTGCCGCTACCCGGGCGGACAACCTGATCAGTAACACGGACTGAAGGCATCTCAAGTTGCGTTAGCATGTTGACTGATGTTTCCCAGGCATCAGTGACATGCAAACATCAACCCTTGGACAAGAGCTGTAGGAGAGAGGGTCATATTCCAACAATCACCTACAACTCAAGTGGCAACTTTGAAAACCAACAGTAACTCTGTGCTGATGTGAAAGGTATGGTATAAACCATTACAGGGCTTTGGTGCTGACTACAGATGACTGGTATGTGAGTGCCATAGTCTCATGTTGCAGTTGCTGACGTCAGGGGTAAGAGCCTGCAGCCATCAAACCTGTATGGTAACATGGTGTGTTGCTATTGCAGACGTCAGAATAGGATTGCAAAACCTCAATTCTGCTACTGGAACGTGAAACATTATCATTGCGTACATCAGGGGATAAGAGTGTGAGGCCAATAACCCCCTTACAGTAACATGTAGTGTTACTGTTGCTGACGTCAAAAGGCATAGCTGAGTATGGACTACCCTACCACAATGACATGAGATGCAGTTGTTGCCCAAGTCAGATGTAGGGTTTGTAGGGGCCATACACCTCAGAACAACAACACCTGGTGTTGCCATTGCTGACGTCAAGGATGGGCTTCAGTGAAACACCTAGCCCTGATGTAACAACATGAGCCTCTGCTGTTGCAGACGTCAGAGGGACAGTGCCGTAAGATCACCACCCCAGAATGACAGCATGTTATGTTACCATTGCTGAGATCAGAGGTATAGCCTGTGAGGCCACCCACCCCTTAATGCAACAGCAAGGGATACAGCTGTTGCGGACGCCAGGGGAAGGATACTGTAGATCAGCAACCCCTGAACAGCTGCATGTGATGTGGCCATTGCTGAGGTCAGAGGTATGGCCCATTGGGTCAAGTGCCTCAATGCAACAGCAGTGGATGAGTCAGTTGTGGATGTCGGAGGTAGGGTCTGTAAGACACACCACCTGAGAACAACAGCATGTGATGTTGTCATTGCTGAAGTCAGCAGTCATGACTTGTGAAATCATCATCCCTTTGCAACAACTCAAGAAATAGAAGAAGAGACCTTACAGTGAGTTGAAGAAAACAGTAAGAGAGACCTACTGAAGGGTTGCCAAACTGTAACACATGTGTGACCAGTTAGATGTGAAACGTTTTTTTTGAATAGAGAAAGTTTGATTTAGTAAAAAAGAAAAGGGTAAAAATGTATTTATTTATTTAGAAAGGAAAGAAAATAGGTTATAAGTTTTTATTTGATTTGATAGTGAGATAAGAAAATTTATTAGGTGAAAAAGTTATTATAATTGGTTGTCACAAAATACGTACAGATGACCGAAAAACGAAAGGCGAATAAATAAAAAGTTTGAGGCCAATGAGATAAGCAATGTGATCTGATGAGCACAGTGTTAAATGTGTCAAGAGAACGATTTTGTTTTTTTGACGGAAAAATGAGAAACTTTGTCAGTGCTCGGTGAAGATAAGAAAAGTATGAAAATTTGGTGACACGGGTACTGGACACAGATAACAAAATCACAACCACACACAACGTTCAGAATCAAGTGTGGAAGGAGTACTGTATCTTGTGATTGTGAACCATGAAACTTCAGAGGTCATTAACCTTATGGGCTGTGACACTCAAGTGCCCAGGCCCAGGTATACTGTAGTCAGAGTACGTGCTAAATGCAGGCCTACTGTAACTGATCCCGCTCTATGGTGGTACAGTATACAATTCAGAACACAGCAGATTAGAGAAAGGCCCAAAGAAAGAAAATTTACAGAAAATTAAGAAATAGAGGACTCCGAAGAGATTTAGCAGAACACTCGATTTTATACTTGACTCTAGGAAATTCGACTCTAGAGGGAAAATCTCAACACTAGGAGAATTTATTTAAACCTAGGGGCAGTACACTCACATAAGAGCGATAAGATATACACAGGAATCAATTATTTAATCACATGTAAGGGCTAATTCCAGCTTACAGTAAACTAACTCAACTCAAGGGCGCTCCAGCTTAAGTTGGCAATAAAGTTCAACATAAGGGCCATTTTCCGACGTAAGGGGCAGTATACCTGCCATAAGGGAGGTTTCCGACTTACATGAGGGCTAGAGGCCATCCTAAGGGTTAGTTTTTTGGCTTAGAAGGCGATTCACCTGACCTGATGGAGGTTTTTCCTCCCAAGTGGTGATTTACCTAATTCGTCAGAGGTTTCTCCACTCAAATGGTGATTTACCTGATTTGAGAGAGATTTCTAAACTCAAATGGTAAAGGTTCATACTTGAGGGCAATTAGCCAGGCTTAAAGTCGATTTTCCAGCCTCGCCATGTCACATTAAGTAGAAATGTGGCCAATCACATTGATGGAGAAATCCATACCATATTGATAAATTATGGCCATGTCACTGTGAGTGACAGCCTGTGACTCCATTGGGTGTGCTGTGCTGGGGTTCTGCTGTAGAGTAATGGACAATGCCACCAGGTCAAGGGTGGCAATCCCTAGTCCCATTCAGTGAGAATGAAGGACAAGGTCACTCGTGGAATGACCTGGTGTAGGGGGCCAGACTGTAAACCTAAATCTTCTTTTTGACCCTAAACCAAGAGGTACAAGGTCTCCTCTAACTGAAAGGAATCTCAAGGGAAAACCAACTTAGGAAAGGGTTCCCCTAAATACACCCTCAACAGCTATAATCTCCTGAGGAGACTTTCCTAGTCCTGTTCTCAAATACGATTTGGCACAAGGGCGACTGGTCCCTGTTGAGTCACGAGTTCACGGGTCTTGGACCGCGGAAATGGAGGTTGACGGCGGTCCAGTTAGATCTGGGTGGTGGGTGATGTAAATAGGTGGGTGGATGATGTACAAACGGTCCAAGGGTGGATCGGCAGGAGGTAACTAGGCACAAGGGGCGACAGGTATATTCCTGAACAGGATTAGGATGGTGGATAATGGACACAATGAATGTATGCAAATTTATTGGTAAACTGTAGGGTGGCGGACGCAACACAATATAATAAAAATATATAAAATTCGGCAGATGCAGAGCTAAAAATACAATTGAAACTTGGAAGGCCCAAAAACGAGAACAATACTAACGAAACAGGCCCTTTTAAGGACCTCATAGACCTACAATATGCCCTGGGTGGAGCTATTGACGCCCAAGCTAACTTCTGCAGTGGAAATTGGTGCAGAAGATGCCTATGGTCACATAGACATTTTCCAGTTCGAATACGTTAAGCATTGGGGCGAGTTTCACTCTCCATGCTAAACATATGAACGTCTTTTAATGAGAATTTCCAAACTAGTGGTTTTGCGTTGCAAAACCTTGCTAGTTTTTACTGATAAGAGGTGCATGTGATGCTCCAATTATGGCCATGAGCTCGTAGAGCTTATCTGACGGAAATTCTGATTAATGGGTTACATACCATAGTCTAAGTGCGAAAATGGAAAACAACAAAAACATCACAAAAAATGAAACACAAAATGACACACAAGAATGCATGTAAAACATAATGAACAAAACGAAATAAAAGTAAGTAACTGTTAAACAAAAATAGCGAAAAACATAAAGTATGAACATGATGTAAATCACATGGTGTTAGGAAAAATTGATCTGCACTTGACACTTGGAATGAAAGCAGGTGATTTTTTGTTGAACTTGAGACTGACCGAACTGTTGCAGACTTATTCTACCAAAGATTTCAGCGTGATTAGGTGAATTAGCATGTGACTAGGTTTATTTTGATACTAATCCTTTATTACATTTCTCTAACTCAACCCAAGTCTCATTTCAACAAGAGAAGCATTCTAAGCTTGCACAATTTACACAATTTATCGACTCTCCAAAGATGAGAGATTGTGTCTGCCTAAGCCAGCCATCAGACAAATATGTATTACAGCCAGGATCAAACTACGTTCCCGAAACTAGTGGAGGAAGGCCATAAGCACCAGACGAAAATTACCAGATCTCAAAAGTTGATGTTGTGGCACAAGAGATGAAGCGCACCACCAGACGAATTTTATGTAAGGAATAATGTCCTGAAAACATCTATTCTGAAGTGGGCGATTCCCATCTGTGCAATTTTGGATAGGGCGAATTCCCAAATGAGTGATTCCGATGTGAGCGATTTCCGATCGAGCGAATTCCAAAGTGGACAAATTCCCAATTGAGCGATTTCCGACTGAGCGAATTCCCAAATGAGCGAACTCTCAATTGAGCGACTGGAAACGACCATTACAAAATAATGTTTTCTTCGAAAATTCTTTCTTTACCTTATATTTTTATTTGTATATATTTCTTTTTTCTTTCGTCCTGTGTGTTACTTATGTTTTAGTTTATGTATATTTTTGCATTTTTATCTCTTGTCTCCGCTTTCCTTCGTTTTCTTTTTCCTTTTTTCTGCTCCTGAAACAATACATTTCCAGTTGCTGTTTTTAACAAGCATTGTCTCCCATATAAGCCTTATACAATGCGATACGCTCTATTTCTTATTTAGTTTTGTCTGTGATTTTTTTCATTCTTGTTTGCTATTCATCTAAGTTCTTTGCTTTTACTTCTTCATCTTTACCTTCTTCTATTCGCCCGATTCTTTCTTTTTTTGCTCATTTTCACATTTTTTTCTTCCTTGCTGCTTTCTTCATCTTGCTTCCTTTTCCTTGTCACTTTTTTCATGTTTTATACTCCTTTTTCTAATGCTTTTTCACCTATTTCCGCATTCTCATAATATTTACATTTTTGTTGACGCTTCCTTTCTCTCGATGTTTTTTTCCTTGTGCATTCTTTTGTTTATATGTTTATGAAGATTTTTACACTAATGATGAAAGACTCAAGCATGCCGAAATGGTTGAGAATTATACGGTAGACTACGGTTATCTAAAATGACAACTTGCAATGTATTGTATCATGAGCAGAAAAATAAAAACTTGATGACAAGAAGCAATAACGTGAAAAGAGGCACAGACAAAAGATGAAAAGGTGAAAACATACATAAACAAAAACATGAGCAATACACACGGAAAACGAAAGAAAAAAGAAATACGTACAAAGAAAAATATAAGGTAAAGAGGGGAAATTTGAATAAAGTATTATTACATTCTCAATTGCTCGTTTGGAATCGCACAGTCAGGAATTCGCTCAATTAGGAATCGCTCATTTGGGAATAGATCACTTGAGAATCGCTCAGTTATTAATCGCTCACATGAGAACACCCCGTGAAAATACAATATCGTCTTTATGCAAAACATGCGCCATATTCCTCAAAAAGTGTTTGATACATCCTATTTCGCGTCTCAGTTTTCTTAGAATATCTTGAAATCTGACAACCATACAAATTTAGAAGTCATCCATTTATGTAAGGTACAAAATTTCCCACAGAATTTTAGCCCTGAAGCGTGATTATATACAGCTTCAGAAAGAGACAAAAACATGAGTATTCGAAAAGTTATCGAGCGCACGGCTGATAAATGGTTAGAATGTTATTTTTATGATTTTTGTTTTCCTTCTGCTTTTCTGCAGTGTGAAATTCCCGTTTCGTAAGCGTTGCAAATTTTCAGCCTACAGGTGTGTATGTCCAATGACCAGAGTGATCAATTGGACGACTTTTCACAGTATGGAAAAGATTGGTGCGTTTTTCCTATTATTATTGCGTTTTTTACTAGTTTTTTGTATATTACTTCTTTTTTATATTATTAACTTTTTGTATATTATTACTTGGAGAGAAGCTCAATGAGTGTTCGTATAATCAAATTCGAAAGGCCAAAGCTGTTTTTCAATCAATTTTTGTTGACTTTCTCATAGTCGGTTCATTGATATTAATCTTATGTAGAGGAAAGCAAAAATTTGGCCACAACTTTGGCGGCCATGACCAACGACATTGTGTGTTTAAAAAATGGCGTTGAATATGATTGGCTGTGTGCATACTTATACATGTGCAGCATAGGAATTAAGGGGTGTCGGCCACAAAGTTTTTGGAAAATGCTCAAAACTCAGTCACAACTGATCAAAATGTTTGCGTGTGTGCTCTTCTAATTCCACCGGAAAATATTAACTTATTTCCTAATAATTTTCAAAATCTGTACATAAAATTTCCAAATTTTATGTAAAATCTAAAAATTCAAAAATATGAAAATTCTAGAGGGTCAACTAGGGTTCTGCTTTGGGCAAGAGCCTCTCAAAATCCACCAAGAACATATTATGCATGTATGATTGCGTGTCACGTACATTGAACTGATTGGTCACGACTTGAAAAAGAAATGCGGCTTTAGACATGGTTGAGCTAAACTTGATTGAAACACCGATCCCTGACTATCACTCCTCTTGTTTTTTTTGACCTGTGCCCCGATTGCATCAGATCAAAAGTCATTTTGAGCAGTGAGTCCTTAAGTACTAGTAGTTTATTAGAAAAATAACACTCTCATGAAGATATTCAATACTTCCAAGGTTTTTCACAAAAAAGTTCCCACCTTTCATGAGCCTACTTTCAGTAATAATTTCAGTAATCTCCGGGAAAATCTGTGTTATCCCAGAGAAATGAAAAATGAGAAAAGATCAATTTTGTCAATCATATTCCGAACGGTTTTAGAATATTTTTGAACTGGAAAGCAAGTGCCAATTTAATATTTTAGTGTGTTATTTTCAGTCAAATCGCATGTCATACACGTTTTTTGTCATTTTGAAAGAATGAGTTTTATTTCTGAGAAATAGAAAAAAAATTAGTTGTAGGAAGTAAAGCATTGCAGAGAAATCTTATATAGCCTCGTCCAAAGCAGACATGACTAAAGGCATTATTA
This sequence comes from Romanomermis culicivorax, assembly GCA_963922205.1. NCBI lineage: Eukaryota > Metazoa > Nematoda > Enoplea > Mermithida > Mermithidae > Romanomermis > Romanomermis culicivorax. The sequence continues at coordinate 489,721 of CAWUHX010000254.1, read as the reverse complement.
AGAAGCAATGCTCTGGAAAAATCTCCTATTAAGCCCACAGGTAGTTTTTTTCGAGGTTATGTCTCTAGATTTCTGAAACTAATAATTTTATGCATGCTTATCTGCATCTATAATCTTCTCAGAAAAAAATTTTTTGAAAGAAACATTTCAGGATCGCATTGGTAATGGTTTAGTGGTTATTGCTTTCCAACTACTAGTTTCTAGAACGACGTTTGATATCAGGTTTTTCTGATATCCAGCCTAGGCAACCACAACTTTTCATCCTTACGGGGTCAACATATTGTGTAGGCAAGCTTGGAGCGCTCTTTGCAGGAGTCCACTTGGCCCTGTTGGCACTGAAATGCGGCGAATGAGGAAGTGGCTCGACTTGTTGTATGGTGACATGCAACAGTCTACGGGTTATGAACCCAGCGGTATTTGTTGAGCCCTGGTCAGGATAGCCACACCAATCCTGACATTGGCCAGTGGTGTGACATCTCCAGCGCCATCCAGGAAGCCCTTCAACATTTTTCATTAATGAGGTATGTAGCTGACTAATTCGTGTTTTGTCATGAAGATGCTAACCTGTGGAATGTGGCCTATACTAGGTGGCAAAAGCATCTAGAGAGTGCCTCCCATACAAGGCGTGCACTCACTTGACCATAGTCTTGTAAAGCCTGTCTTCCTGGCTACAAGAAAATAGGTAGTGGTGCGCCTGCAAAAACTAAAAAAAAAAAAATTTCAAAATACTGTTTACGATTTGTGAGTGAGAATCAAGTGCACTCAAAAGCCAACATGTCTAGTCTTCAAAATCTTTGCATTCAATAATTTTTTAGGTTGCTGTGTTACAGTATGCCCAACAATACCAGTGCCAATTATGTCACACAACACGATTTGTCACTCATCCAAATTCAGAAACAGCTGTTATGTTTCATCGTTTATATCCTAGTCATAATGTTGAATGTAGCAGCATCCATTTTCTCACTAGTGATAATCATGAGCTGGAAACCACTCTGATCACAAATCATGGCTCTGATAGCTTTATTGACCATTGGTGCTACTATTACTACTGCAGATAGTTTGATCCTAAACAGTTATCATATATTTGTATACTTCTCCAGCCGTGATGAAGTTATGGCCGGCAGCAAATGTTCTTATTTGAACTCTATTATGAAAATTACCAAGTTTTGTTGTATGATGCTACAATTGTTCCTTGCTTTTTTGTGATTTTTTCAGCACTGGTGTCTTTATCCTTTGGGTTGATAAGCCCTGTGAAGATAAAAAAACCAATAGAGCCGTAGATGCCTATTTTTCACTTTTCAAACTATATTTCCACCTGTGTGGAAATATTCTCACTATTTTGCTTCACATTATTTTGATCGCAAGCATGAGAAAAAACAAAGCGCCATTGATAGCCAACAGTGGAGCAACTGCACAAAGAATTTACAAGAAAGGTTGCCAATTGACCAAACCTATAGCTTTTTATGGATTATCCATCATTTGCAACGGTTTGATCGAAAATTTTTTTTTGAAGTTTTGTTGAAGCCTTTCTGGCCAGATTTGTGCTGACCTGTTGACGTATTTTGGTGTTTTGAGCTATAGTGAGGGCATTTATTTGCTGATTATTCTGAGCTTTTGTTCTGGTGATTTCAAATGTGGTGTTAAATGTGTAGTTTACAAAATGCCATTTAATTCGCTCGTTTTTTCTACAACAACATGAATACATGGCAGTGCGTTCAAGGGGTGATATTTTCAAGTTGTCTCTATTGATGTGATGTTTCAAATCATTTGTATACTACTAGTACGTAAATTCTGCCTTAGGGTTCAGGAGTTTTGCAGTGCTTGTGAAAAGTGGTTTCATCTTCTTTGCTCTAAAAAATTTACATACCTACTTTCACCATTATTCTCCAGTCATATAGTGTCACTGCACTGGGTCGCTTATCACTCGAAAAATGTACACATTTTTTCCAATCATTTTGTTACAAAAAATGATGAAATGAACCAGCAAAAATGTTGATCAAGATTCGACGGCTGCAAAGAAACAAAAATTCTATGATCAAGTCGAAAATTCGTCATCAAATGACAACAATGAAAAATTGGCCATCAAAAAAAAGGTCAATATGTTGGAAAAACGAATTGAAATGGTCGAATGCATTGTCTGAAAGCCTGATACCTTTTACTTTTTAATTTTCCAACGGACCTTTATCCAATGAGTCCAAAGTCAATATTTGAGGCAACTACAGAAATTTATAATCGAAAAATGGTTGTGGCTAAAACTGAAATGGACAACATAAAAATGGACTGGATCGGGGCGTTCAACAACAAATCGGGTGAGGACTGTCAAGTAAAAATCATCTCCTCAAATCTCGAACAAAAAAGAATGGTTGCATCTCATGCCAAATATTTAGTGACCAACAACTATCTTTGTGGATGATCTAACCCACCAACAATGAGACGAAAATCGAGAAAAATTTAATTAGTAGAAAGGACAAATTTCATCATAAACATTGTTTATGTTTTTTGATTATTTGATTTAATTTTTCGTTTTTTTTTTCTTCAATCAGTGTTTAGTAGTAGTTATCATTTTTCATACCTGATAACATTATCATTCACTATTTACTGTGCTTGTAATATTTACTCGTTTTTTCTTTTTTGAAATGCCAATAAATTGTATTCGATCTGCCAAATAAAAAAAATTGGTAATTTAGCATCATCTTTAGGTGATGCCTAACTCTGTGCTCTTCGGGATTGAGAAATTTATTTCACTTTGCACCTCAAGCTTTGGCTTGCAGGTTTTTTCATTCTATTCTGTATTATTTCATTTTTTCCAACAAAAATTTCTATTATATCTATGTAAAATACCTTTTCACAAGCAAATTTGATTAGAAAATGACCCTGCGCATGATGAATCTCTTTCTCAAATGTCGTATAACTTATCTTTTTTATTGTTAAACTGTAAATCTATAATACCTGAGGCAAAACGCAAAAGTATTATTGCATATGCAAAGAATAATCATGCGGATATCATTTTTTACAAGAAACACACACAGTCAAAAGGATTGAGAATAGAATTAGACTTGAGTGATGATGTGGCACAAATACACTCTTTTTCTCATATTGAAGAAGCAATTCAAAAGAGGTTGCCATACTCCTAAATAATCTCTGCTCACATAAGGCCATGTCCACTAAAAAAGCTAATGAAGGTAGATATATATTTCTTAAATTAAAAATATCAGACCACAAATTTATATTAGTAAATGTCCATGCCCCAGTCCAGGAAAAAGAATAACTATCTTTTTTTGATGATCTCTTCCACCAATTGAAAAATTTCAACAAAAGTGAACTACCTATCATTATGGGTGGAGATTTCAATCTAACTATAGACAAAGAACTGGACAAAGTTGGAGGAAACAGTAAAAATTACAAAAAGAAATCAGTAACTAAATTTCTGGAACATGTATCTGTTTTACATCTAGCTGACACCTACAGAAGAGGAAACCCAACAACAAGAAGATACACATGGTATCAACCTAAGTCAAATGTTAAATGCAGACTTGATTATTTTTTCGCTTTTGAGGAAATTATGGGTCAGGTCAGCAAATGTGACATAGTTGGCTGCCTCCCTTCAGACCACAAGGCTATAACTCTTAAACTAACTGGAAACCTCTTCAAACAGAGAGGTCCTGGTTTTTGGCGTTTTAACAGTTCATTAATGTGTACACAAAATATGGTAAACTACTCTCAGATATGGTTCACAAAGCAATAGAAGAAAGCAATGACATGGGCTCAGATCCATAAAGAACATGGGAGTATATAAAATACATTATAAAAAAGGATACAATTACTTACTGTAAGAAAATAGCGAAATCAGTCAAAAACAGAGAAAAAGATCTCAGAACAGAACTACAGGAGTTGCAATGAAAAATCTATAAATTCGAAAATAATAAAGATAGATTAAAGCATAACTTAATTCTAACAGAACTAAACATAATCATGGAGAGAAAAAATAGTTTTCTCAATGGAAAAAAACAAAACTCAAATGGAATACCATGGGAGAAAAACCAAATAAATATTTTCTAAATATGGAAAAAAGTAACTATAATAGGAAATGTATAACAAATCTTCAAAATGGAGATGGTAATAAAATTACTGACCCATCAAAAATATTAGGCAAGATTTTTCAATTCTATAGTGACTTGTATGGACAGAAAATAGATAAAATGAAATTTCAAGAAAATTTCTCTCAGAAAATAGCAGAGACAGAATACACAAAAATAACTGATGAAAAAAACAAATGCTTTGAACAAAATCTTTCTCAATCTAAATATACAACTATACTGAAAAATATCAAAAATGGGAAATCTCCAGGTGAGGACAGACAGGAGTGTCAATATGGTGGAACGCAGACATTCTTGAGAAAATACATCATGAATAAAATTATACACAGTAATCGGATATACATGTTGTACAGTATGAGTTGTGGCCAGTTTTTGATTACAAAAACAACATTCAAATTGATGAAAATTGTCCAACACAAAAATATACCATAAATGGTAGACCATGCCGAAGTTTTCCCATTATCACCATAATAAGATTGTTGTAGTGTGTTTTCTGCCAATTTCTGTACAATTTCGTAAAAGTTTGTCATTTTTGAAGAAGCGCCCGCAGGCACCATTTGGATGGAGCGTAGCGGACCATTCCAGACTGTTTACTGTAGGAAGTGCACAGGGTAGGTCCTGAAATTTTTTACGCGCTTTTCCCACACAGTTAGGGCAGCAAAGTTTGACCGATATGTTTTGTACAGGGATATCTTTCATGGACCTCCTGTATGGGAAAGTATAACTACAACATAAGTATCACGAGTTTTCAAATGTTCAGAATGTCAACTTTGTTTCTTATCTTAAAAAAACATTAATCAGCAATTTATTTTCAAGCTGACAAAAAAATCGACCAGAAATTTAGAAAATTTGTGGCCAAAGTAATGTCGCCTCGTAGCTTCTTGTACACCAATCCGCAATATAGATGTCTATGCGGATTGGTTCACATTTGCACTGGAGCGCTTTGGATAGCCGCATTTGGGCTCATTGCGAACATCCTCACGATCATTTCCCAAATTTCTTTCGGTCATCGTACACTTCAATTGGAAACTTATTGGCCAAGTCTCATATGCAACAGTTTTGCAATTTTGTTCAATATTCTTTTAGTTATTGGCGTGATATACAAAAAGTAATTTATTTAATGATAATTAACTAATTTTAATTAATTTGGATTTTCAGGCCAGCTTTATTAATCGTCTATTTGATAAGCCAATTGATTAGTATTCTAATAACAGCAGCGTTCATTATCATATTTAGTGTATTGTCAACATATTTTCCTGCAACGAATAATGAGGTAAGTAGCCTATTTACTTTATCAAAAAAAATTGCTTGGTCAGGGGCTCGAACCAATGACTCCATGGTCAAAGATGAAATAATTGTAGTTGGGTCAAATAAATGAATCAATGGTCAGCTGGTCACTCACTTAGTCCATTGGTCAGTCAGTTGGTCACTAATTTGGTCAGTTGGTCAGTCACTTGGTCAGTTGGTTGCTTAATTGGTCACTTACTTGGTCAGTTAGTCACTCACTTGGTCAGCTGGTCACTCACCTGATCCATTGGTTAGTCAGTTGGTCACTCATTTGGTCCATTGGTCAGTCAGTTGGTCACTAATTTGGTCAGTTGGTCAGTCACTCGGTCAGTTGGTCACTTAATTGGTCACTCACTTGGTCAGCTGGTCACTCACCTAGTCCGTCGGTTGATCAGTTGGTCACTAATTTGGTCAATTGGTCACTCACTTGGTCAGTTGGTCAGTCAAATGGTCACTCACTTGTCATAGTCAACATTTTTTTGCAGACCCTGTCGACAAGTAGTACAATTCCCCAAAAAGTTGATCATGTTCAAGATACTCCTATGGTAGCTGGAACGCTACCAGCATTTGGCATGATGATTTTGCTTCTGGTCATACAGATATGGTGCTTTTCTACAGTAATTGGTGCTTACAAATATTTGAAAGATGAGCGAAGTGTGAAAGCATCCCATAGAATTGAAAATGCTGCTCAATATGGTCGAAAGGTGTGAAAGTATTTATAAGGATTGCACAATGAATTGTGTTATATGTTATATGTTAATAATAAAAAATGAAAAAATTATTATCAAAAGCTACAACAAAAAATCAAAAAAGTGAAAAAACAGTAATTATAAAATAATTAACATGAAAAAACAAAAAAAAAGAATAAAAAACTCCCTGGAAAAAGCAATGGAAAAAAAACAAAAAATCCCCAGAAAAGGCAATAAAATTAACTGGTATGAAAAATGCAGCAAAGAGCAGAAAAACACCATCTAAAAAGTTGAAAAAGAAATTTTGTGAAAAATAGTAAGAAAAAAATTAATAAAGAAACAAAACTCAAGGAAACATTAGCAAAAAAAGAGCTATAGGGAAGAAACAACTTAAAAATTATAAAAATAAAAAAATAACAAAAAAAAGAAAAAAAACAAAAAATGTATGGAGAACTATAGGAAAAAACCAACAAGAAATATGAGAAAAAAGCGGAAAAATACACTAAAACCCGAAAAAAGCAAAAAACTCCATACAAAAAGTTAGAAGGAAATTACGAGAAAAATAGAAATAAATTTTAAAAATCAACAAGATAAAAAATAAAATCAATGAAAAAACAACAAAAACAAGCGACAAATTTTGAAAAAATATAAATGATAAATATAACAAAAAAATTGCTCTTAGTAAACAGAAAATAAATCAAATGCAAAAACATGATTAAAAAGTAGATCAGATAAAATTTAAAAAATCAATAGAAATAATCAAAAAAAGAAGAAACAAGAAAACGTCATCAAAAAAGTAAAAGATATAGTGAAAACAGAAACAAAAGATGGAAAAATCAAGAAAACAAAAAACAAAAAACAAAATGACAAAAAAGCACAAAACTAGTGAAGAACAACAAAAAATGACAAAAAAGTGGAAAATAAAAAAATGAAGAAAGAATACAAAGCTGAAAACTTGATCAGAGAGGTAACAAAAAATAGAAAAATAACAAAAAAATTGGAAAAAATTGAATGGTCAAAAAAACAACGAAAAAAATCAGAAAAGGCAAAAAAACCGACAAAAATAAAAAATTGGATACAAAAAAGCAAAAAGCATCATCAAAATGGTGAGCAAAAAGTACAGCGATAAAAAACAGCTAAAATTGAAATATCGACAAAAATACAAAAAAGAAAACAAAAAAACAGAAAACAAAATCCAAAAACATAATCAAAAAGATTAGAAAAATAAAAAATCAAAAAATGTGATAAAACCAACAGGTATAAGAGAAGAAAATGAAAAAACACAAAACAACAAAAAGCAGGAAGAAGATTAGAAAGATGAAAAAAAGGTACATGAAAAAAACAACAAAAAAGTAGAAAAGTGCAGAAATCAACAAAAAACAAAAAACAAAAAGCAAAAAAATATCACCAAGGAAACTATAAAAACAATAGAAAGCTCGGAAAAAAATCAGGTAAATGTACTAAAATAACAGAAACAAGGAAGAAAAAACAAGAAGAACATAAACAAAAGAGCTAAAAAAATTAAAAAAGCAACAAAAAAAATCAGAAAATCAACAAAAATCTAAAGCAGGAAAAATAAGGTTGAAAAACAAGAATAAAAAATGAAAAAAGAAACAAAAAATTAGGAAAATTGAAATACTAAACAAACGGAAAAAATGAAAACGAAAAATATGAAAAAATGAAAAAAAGTAAAACAAAATAAAAGATAGAAAAATGCAAAAAGCAAAACAAAACGAAGAAAAAACTTTCTGAAGTTTTTTTGTTTCTTTTTTCTTTTTTACTTTTCATCTCTTTTCTTTATTGTTTTTTGTTTTTTATCTTTTTGTTGCTCTTAATGTTTTTCCTGCATTTTTTGTATTTTTTGTCTTGAATATTTTTTCCATGTTGTATTGTGTTTTTTTACTTTGAATCTTTTTTCTCTTTTGTTTTGTGGTTTTTCTTTTTTTTACTCAATCTGTATTCTTTGTTCTTTTCTTTTTCACTTTTCATTCTATTTTTGTAGTTTCATTTCTCTTCTTTATTTTTCAATTTTTTCACTTTTCTCTCCTTCGTTTTGTATTTATTCGTTCTTTGTATTTTCTTCTCTTTTTCTACTTTCATCTTTTTGGTTTTTTTTAATTTTTTTCTTTCATCATATTTTATGCTCGCATTTTGCTCTTTTCTATTTTTCCTTTTTTTACTTTCCATCTTTTTTCTTTTTTGTTTTTTAGTTTCTCTTTCTTTTTACTTTTTATCTTTTGTTTTCTATTTTCTTTTATTTTTGAATTTTCTTCTTTTTTCTCATTCTAATGTTTTTTTGCTTTTAATGTTTTTTCCTTGTGTTCTCAAATTTTATTTTTTTCCTCGTTTTCTGTGTTGTTTTTGTCCTAATTACTTTACTTTTTCTTTCTTCTACTATTTTTCTCCTTTTTATTGTAAAATTCACGAATTTTTATCGAAAATAAGGAGCAACAAAAAGCTTAAATAAGAAAATCAATAAAAATAATAGAAACGAAAACAAAAAAATAAAAAGAACATCAAAAAAAGGTTTAAAAAAAGAAAAAGTAAAAAAAATAATCCAAACAATAAGAAAAGCTGCAGAGAGGCAAGCAATAAGAAAGTGAAGAAAAAGAAAAATAAAAAAGCTAAAAACAAGTACAAAATGTGTGCAAAAACGCATCTGTAAATTTGGTAAAAAATTAGGGAAAAAAGAAAACAATCAAAGAAGAAAAACAAAAAATTTGACGTCAACAAAAATGCTTGGAAAAAAATAAAAAGGAACAGAAAAGAGAAAATCAACACAAATGAAAAGCAAAAAATCAGAAAACTAGTAAAAACAAAAAAGAACAAGAAAAATTTAGAAAGAGAGTCATAAAATCAATAGAAACAAAGACGTGAAAAATAGCGAAAAATATACATAAAAACAAAAAATAGAAAAAATGAATGAGTCAACAAAGTAAAAAATGAAAAAGAGAATAATAGAAAAACTGCAAAAACAAATAAAATTAAAAAAATGCAAAAAGTAGAAACAAAGACCAAAAAAATAAAAAAAATGCAAAAAGTAGAAGCAAAGACCAAAAAAATAAAAGAAAAATTCTTCTGCATCTTCTGCATACTGACATGTTGTAATATAGTCCTATCTTACAACGTAGTCCTATGTTATAGCATGCAAAAGTTTTTTATGGTTCGTTAAGTTACAACATATGGATATGTTACAATATACCATCCTATGTTATAATAGGATCCTTTGTTATAACATACAAATTTTTTTTCATTTTTCTACATGTTATTCAACCCTGGTCCTATGTTATAATATGCAAAAAGATGTAAATTTTCGACATGTTATAATATAGTCCAATGCTGTAACACAGATTTATGTTATAACACGGTCCTGTGCTGTAATGTACAAAACTTTTTTCATTTTTCGAAATGTTACGACAAGTGACAAAACATGGTTCTGTGTAATAACATGTAGCATGTTATAACATATACAATGTTATAAAAATGTTACAACATATACTATGTTAAAATATATCCCATAAAAAACATTGGACATGTTATAACATAGGCTTATTGCTACCAGCAAGTTTTGATTACCCCTCAGCAGATTCTTGCTAACCCCAGTAGATTTGACCCCCAGAAATGATTGAGAAGATGAAAAAGGAAAATGAGCAGAAGAAAAGGGAAAGTCGTCAAAAACGAAAATAATGCCATAGTAACAATTTTTCTGAGCAAAGCATACTTGATTCAAAAGAAGTAACATTGAAAGTATAAGAAGGGCTCATCATGCAAATAATTTCACTTGTTTAGCTAACAAAGGCTAAAGAATATGGTGCTCAGGTGTTAGAAGACCTTTGCTTTCATTGAATAACGGAAAGAAATTTTCTATCCATCTCCTGCTCTGACTGACTCTCCTGCTTAATTTCTATGCTGTGTGTTTATGGCTCCAAAAGCTACCATCTGGCCCTAAATTTCCCATTTCGTTTTTCAAAGATACGCTGAGTTGTTGACAATGATAAGGCAGTTCGAAAAACGTGCTTTGATTAGCATTGAACACAAAAATAACAGTTCGCAAGAATAAATGATAAAGTTCCACAGCATTATTTGATCCTAAATTATTTGTTTGAGCATCCTTAACTAGTTAATAGAAAATGGAGATACCGGTTGCTGTTTTTATATTTTGCTTGTCGGTATTACAGTTTCAATGTGATGGACAACCATGCACAACAGAAGATGCCTCGATTTTGAATGTGACAAAAACATTGCTCGGTAAGTTTTTGATATGACACTGGTTTTTGTGATTTGCTTCACCTAAATTATTTTTATTCGCTTCTGCGTTGATTCAATTTTATGGTCAGCTGCGGATTAACACTGCATAACTATCTCTTGACAAGAACTCTGATCTTAACACGATAGATTTTAGGTGACCTTCAGAATCACTGTGAAATACGAACTTTGCAGCCGTGGCTTAATTTTCTTATAGTTATAAAAAAAGGAAACTGACAGGGTGTTGAGTGGATAAACAGGACACGTGTCCTAAGTAGATTGAAAGCTGCGGGCTGCTACTACTCACTTATCTGTTGGCATTTCTATGCAATTGTGTTTCGTAGGTCAAAATTTTTCTATTGCAGTTGCCTGTAGCATTCATTATTTTGTAATTTTTCGCAAACTCACAGGTTAACTTTACCTTTCAATCTATCTAACAAACTGAGGCCTGTGAACTTCGAGATCTGTATTTTTGTACTACTACAGAAATTTTCTCTTGTTGAAGCTACTCCGATTGGAACTATTTCGAAATCTTTGGTTTCCCCATCCACGTAGTATGTATGAAAAGTACACTAACGTAATAATCGAAAATTTTTCATTTCTATGCTACAGAATTGAATGATAATTCATGACTGAACAAACTTAATCTGGTACGAACGAATCGCTACTATTTAAACATATTCACAGCATTTACAATTTCATCAAGATTGGAACTCTATGAGAATGTTTTTCATACACTACATTGAAATCACTCATCAAAAACGACAAAAATCGATACATTCGTCAAAATAGTTCGCAAAAACTTTGGTTTAGATCGTTTTCTTTAAGCAGTTATATAAGATCAGCTGATTAATTACAAATATCCAGTCTTGTGAGAACACGTGAAAATATGAAATATCCATGAAAAACAGAATGCAGTATCAAGAAAGAAGCCCTGTTCGTACGATAATAGAATGTGGTTGTGAGGATCAATCATTTTGCATGACTGCGGCGGTTGAAGTACTTATAGGTGGTTGGCTTCCTAGGCGTGGAACTTTGAAGGTTTTTTCTTACAGCGTATGTCATGCTCAGGAAAATGCAAGCCCAAATTTTACCAGTCACGATGTTATAGCGTGTCAATGTCCCAGGAGTACTGTAATGCTTCTGGTTTGGTTAGGCCAATACACACTTGCCAAGGCTCAGGCTCGATCTCGAGCATCTGAATGAGCACCCCTTAAATGCACATGAAGAGAAAAACCTTTTACCTGAGTTTGGACATTGACGAAAAATTGCCAACATATCAGAATTTCCTCTAAAATTAGTCTTTTTGAATAGAATTTTTACCCTCAAAGGCCCTCTCATGAAGTTTCTCGTATAGAAGCCACCCCCCATCGGGAATATTAGCACCTTGCAGCTCTATAGCTTAAATAGCATATAATAACATCATAAGAGCCATATAGATTCACTATGGTAAAAAATATCATTTGCCCTATTCAGCCGGATTTGTGGAAATACCTGAAACAGACGAAATCCGTCGTGGAGAAATGATATTCAATCGCGAACAAGCCAAATTCAATGTTTCGAAAGATTATGGATTTTTGGTCAACGAGCCAACAATTCGAATCAAAACCTTGATCGAGGGATGGATTTCGAAAAGCTTTTTGGATGGATCAAGCGTCCAAAACGTATTAAATGCCTTCAACAGAACTTTGGGCAAAAAAGCCAAAGGGAGTTATATCATCGAAATGTTCAAGTAGTTACAGGACCAAGGAGGCCCATCTACAAAACATAGGCATTAAAGTATACCGGCTTGACTTTTTGGGTGACATGGAGACTACAGAATGTACGCCCAAAACTTGACGTGTAAAATTGGGCCTTTTAGAAAGTATGGGTCAATCACAAAGACCCTCCACCTCCACAACTGCTTATTTGTTGAGTCAACCCTCATACCACTGCCGCCGACGGATATTTGTTCGACGGCTTCTCCTTCCTCGATTTTGGCTCTCATCTTTATCATCTGCAGAGAATGTTTTCGGGCGAGTGGCTAACGTTCGTTTTGCCGGATTTTTTCCTGATCACCTGGCTGAACACTGACCATCCGATGTCTTTTGTAGTTCTTACCCTCAATGAAAAGAAGCCAAAAGGACGATACCTCTGATCCTGTGGCTGTCCAGATTTTGAATTGAGAAGAGTTGTTTATTTATAAAAGTAGATCTGCATAATTATTATACTGGTTAATAAGGTTGTGTTAGAAAGATTTTGAATGAAAAAGTTGACGAGAGGAAAAAAACTTTGGTACTGCATTGCATGAACTATAAAAAAATTTGAACAAATGAAATGCAATGAGCAACTGGTGAGAAGCTTCCACAAGAAGACCAAAATAATTTTCACCTTTATCTATGCTGCGGATCTTTGATGAGAAATTTATTGATTACCAGCATGAAGGCAGCTAAGCACTTCCTCTATGCCATGCTTTAGAAACACCATAACTTTTTCAGTTTTGGTCCAAAAACTTTCGGAATCAAACTGGATTTGACTCCATAAAGTGTGGAATTTTCAGCTGGTATGGAAAACCGTGCCCTGAAATAAATAAAATTCTAAACGAAAACAATGCTTGAATGTAGCGGATCAATGGAAAACTTGTTTTTAATACGCGAAAATTAATTCCCGAACAAATTTTTGTAAAAAATTAGTAAACCTGTAAAACTATCATATTTTGGACGTCGAATTTTACACATTAGGGCTTAGGAGTACCTTTACATGCTCTCCCTCTGTATTGTATGGCTTGTTATATGAATTTCAGTCTTCGACTATACTTTGTGCAACCCCGTCTCATCCGGACATTATACAAACTCGGATCATATTACATTCTGAACTGTACCACCTACTTCCCACGGGGTGTAGCCAATTGCGCCCTTTTCATATGCGCTTTTGCCAATTGCGCCGATCCAAATGTGCCACATGTCATATGCGCCATTGTCATATGCGCTATTAGCAAATGCGCCATGTGTTATATGCACCATTTGCAAATGCGCATTGTTCATTTCGGCCATAATTCTAATTGGACACTGAAAACATAGTATCAAATGAGAAATGTAGTTATTCTTGAAGACCACACAAACTAGGCAAAAACAACATTGTAAATTATTATACAGTCATACAGGACCACACAGATAGTCACATAGCCAGAGTTGAAAATTACCAAAGTGCAATTACGTCACATTTGGAACTCTAGAATTTTTTACACTTAATCTACAGTATTATCAGGGTCAAATTAATGCTATGGATTTTATGACCAGTATAGCTTATAATTTGGCTGATCAGTTGGCGTATTAAATACTGTAACTCTATGCGTTTGTGCCTTGCTTATTTTGACTTTCGAACTCAAGTGGTAAGATTTGGAGTAAATGTTTAGTTTTGCTGCTTCTGAACAAATTTGAAGTATGAAGGTACTGGGTACAGGATTATCTGATCTTAGAATCATGATCAGACCAAAGAATTAAGATCAGATCATAGAATCATGATCAGATCATGAAATCATGATCATATCATAGAATCATTTGCAGTAGCTAAACTGTGATATAGATTAACTACGTAAGTCTGAGAAAAATAAACATACAGCAAAAATTTTCGGATCGGAAAAATTTTGTAAAAAAATGCTTCCTTGACAATTTCTGGAGACTATAGTCATCTTTGTTACTTTTTTTATTACCGGTGCATCCATTGCCTTTCTATGATGAATTGAAACACAAAGGCGGTGCATTTGCAAAAAGTGGCGCACTTGAAAATCGGCGCAATTGGCTAGGGCGCAAATGGGAAAGCGCAATTGAAACAGGCGCATATGGCTACAAACCCTTCCCACACAGTTTAGGCAGTGTGCTTTGATCCCCATGTTTTGTACGTGGGTGTGTACTGCCTGCTCGGGCCCATATAACTACTTGTTCAATCCTAGTTTCGGAACATGGAATTCTTATCAGTTTGTCAGCGCAAGAACGGCCCATGATCGTGTATCTGCTGCTTACGCTTTTTTGACATTGGAGGACAATGGTGATAAAAATGTACTGTAGGTGATAATTGTCAGCACGATGAACAAAATGGTGGTTGGGAAATATTTTTCTCTAATTTTTTTCTGTCTCAAAGATAACCGGGTCAGTACAACGAATTCCATAATTGACGACTTGAGGAGCTTCGTTACCTACAAAAATCGAAAGAACTTTAACAGAGAAATGGCCAGCGAACTTGCCCAATTTTGGAGCAAATACGATCGATGCCGTTCTATGATTGAGCCTGCTTGACTACGAATAATGTATTTTTATTTGTTTTCGATATAATACTATATTCAATGAATGGTTTGATCGATTTTTTTCTATGTTGCCGGATTCATCATAAATGCAATATGCATGTATCTTCATCATAGGATTATCTCGAAGACATAAGCCCGAATGACGAAAGGAACGGCGAGCTTGAGACAGGCTAGGGCAAAATGATGGGCTAAATATTTCGCTGTTTAGCTTGCAATTTATCTTGAGAATCGGCTCACCATTCGGCCCTCAGCTGGTCTTTTCCCATTTAAGCGATTCCCAGGTGAGCGACTGCCAAGTGGGTGAATTCCCAAGTGAGCAAATCCAATATTGAGCGATTCCCATGTGCAGGATTTCCAATTGGACGATTCGAAACGAGCGATGGAAAATGTATCGTACCTGCTTCAGATTTCCCCTTTTTATTTTCGATTTTTCTTTATATATCTTTTCTTTCTTCCCGTGTGTTACCTATGTTTTGGTTTATGTATATTTTTTCATTTTTATCTTTTGTCACTGCTTTCCTTCATTTTCATTTCTCTTCTTATCTACCTTTTTTGCTCATAAAACAATACATATCAAGTTGTCACTTCTAAAAATCATGGTCATCCGTCTAATTCTTATACAATTAAGCGCGCTCAATTTCCTATTTAATTTGATCTCTTGTGATTTTTTCTCCATTCTTACCTACTTTTCACTTTAGTTTTCTAGTTTTCTACTTTTACTTCTTTATCTTTGTCTCTTTCTGTTCTCCTGATTCTTTTTTACTTTTTTGTTTTTTTTACGTTACAATTTTTTTTCTTTCTTGATATTTTTTTATGTTTTTTCTTTTTCTGATGCTTTTCACCCATTTTCACATATTCTTTATGTCTTTGTTTTTCTTGAAGTTTCCTGTCTCTTGATCTTTTGCTTCCTCCACCTTTCTTTTGTTTATATCTTTCACATTTACAACGACCAAAGATTCAAGCATGCAGAACTGTACAGATAGAGACTACGGTAATCCAGCAATTAATGATCCACGATTGCTGAAATTCATTGGTCAATTTTCTGAGATACCAATCAGTGGGCACATTCTAGTGTCAATTGGCCTTTGCTGACAAATAAAGGATTCTTTTGATATCAAAATACACCATTTTCAATGAATTGATACAACCTCAGATAGTGGCCGTATGAGTCTCTTTCTTCCTAGCGTTTAGTCCTGCTAAATGGCAGGGTCTGCTTGTCGGCAGGCCCGTCTCCACTTGGCCCGGTCTTGGGGGTCTTCTGGAGCTGTGCCCGCCTTTCACCTGTCTTCAATGAAGCGGTCCATCCAGCGTTTCTTTGGTCTTCCTCGTGGGTTCAGTCGCATTGCCATCCATGCCACCGAGTTCTCATCACTTGCATCTTTTCTGTAATGGGTGCCACACCCATGCGCCTCTGAATGTCATCATTAAGAACATGGACGAATCTTGTTAAGCCAACGGCCCATCGTAGCATTTTCATTTCCATAAGGTAGAGTGCATGTTCATGCTTGGAGCTCGCTGGCCAGCATTCCGACCCATAGAGGGCGACACGGTCCACCACGGTCTTGTAGACTTTAGCCTTAAGTCAGATTGGCATCCATTGGTCGCAAAGAACGCCAGTGACCGAGGCCGCATTCATGCGGGCCCTTCATCTGAGAGTGTATCACCTTCACTGCTGATGATGGAGCCAAGGTACTTAAATTGTGTCATTTTCTTCAGTTGAGTGGTGATAATAATGTGTCTATTGCCCATGACCTGAGCAAAGTGTTCGCGCTTGTGGAAAGAAGTAGAGATAATTTTTCCTTTGATCATATTTTTCATGCTGATATTGGCAGGCCTGCGAAACGAGCTTGAAACGATCTTCGGGTTTGTTTAGAATTTTTCTTGTCCATATTATTTTTTGTCAGGGAAGAAAATTACATGTATGATACCTCATGGGATTAACATGTGAATGTGATTCTTTCAAAACCTTCAGTGATGATTCTAAGGTTACCAGCAGGACACTTCCCACACTCATACAAGAAAGATATGGGTTTCTTTTTTTTGAAGTGCCGTGTTTCAATGCTCTGGTGATTTTTCTTTTCACAGAACTTTTATGGAGCCGATGCTCACCCCCATGCAATCACATGTAGAGGGTTTTGACCCCTAGCAGATTTGACTGCCCCAGCAATGATTGAGGAGATGACGAAGGAAATGAACAAGAAGAGAAGAAAGGTCATCATAAAAATGGGAATTATGTTGTATTTTAACCATTTTTCTAAACAAACCATACTAGAGTCCTACTAAGTGATATTTTTTAATAGTGTTGTAATTTCACATAACTGACTAAATTAGGTTTCAGAATAGCAAATTGATTGTTACCACATCTTGCTAAGTCCTTTCCTTTTGTTATCTAGAACGGAAAAGCGTTATATTGCATTCCCTGTCCAGCCTGACTGCCAGCAGAATTTCTATGCTGTGCATGCATGCTCATCACCATATGTATTCGGGTCACCCTAAAAATTTAATATTTTATGAAAATCAAATTTCAAATTTCACGCTCTACCATATTTTCTACATGTTCCTGTATCTTTGGTTTACCCCAGTCCTTTCTGATGAGTGATGCAATTTTCGAAATGTTCACTGCATAAAAATTGTGTGTTAAACTGAACCCACTTTTTGTCTTGTTGCTGCAAGCGCGATATCAAAGTAATGGACTACAAAAAAACGTTTTTCAAAATGTTTTCTGTTTTTGCAAAAATGATAAGAGTTGTTCAGTAAATATTTGTGTGTTATTTAAATACCATTTTGAGAAACTCTCATTCCAAAAGTTTGACTTTTTTCACAAACATGTTGTTCAAACTCACTTTTTTTATCGTGACGATCTATGCTGGCATGGCCTTGGAATTGGAAGAAAATAATCCGGACGGTATTCCCAAGGAATTCTACAGGACACAAAGTGGCGTTCCAGGCGGCTACGAAAATTTGACCGACGCCGCCGAAAGAGAGCGCATCAAAACGTTCGTGCAGGACAATATTGAAAAGATGGAAGCCAAAAGTGGCCGAGTGGGCCGCGTCCACCACCGTTTGCTCAATTTGCATGACACGATCGAACAACAAGAAATCCAAGGCAAAAATATCAAGGTCGTTTTTGATGTAGGCCAAGCAAAAGCTAATGTAAGTCAAGTTTTTTCTAAACTCTGACCATCAACGTTATTTTTTTGCTCAAAAACTGATCAGGTTGCACATAAAAAAATAAATACCGTCGGGTTCTATCCAAAAATTTAGTTGTAACTTTTTGATCCCTATCTGCAATGAGCTATGAAAGATAAAACTTGGTAACTATTCATAAATTTTGCAGGAAAACTACAGAAAAGAATCTGAATTGTCTGAAACGCATCATGACTGTCATCAATTGGTAGATCTTGTCAATTTCTATTCATAAGTAGCGTACCAAATACTATTCTGAGGAGTTATGAATTTGTAGACACACACTTTTGCATCAAATTTTACTCATCAGGAGCCGCAGACCATCGACGAAAATGGGCAATACGGCAAATGCTATTTCAGACTTTATCTGCCCTCGAATGCCAATAAAGCCACGTTGCAGGAATACCTATGCATGAAAATGAACAAGAGTCAGTTGGGTAACCATCCCTAACGTGGTCAATGATTTTGAAGCGATGATAACAATATTCTTTTCTACATATTCAGTATTTACAAATATAGAACTTTAGGAATTCAATCAGTAGATAGACAGTAGCAGTCATTCGGGCCCAATACAGGAGGTGCACCAAAGATACCCCTGTACAAAACATTTACTTCAAAGTTTGCCGACTCAACTGTGTGGGGCAATACAGGGGATATAGAAAGTATAGTCGATGAGGTAATACAACCAAAATTTTTTTAAGCCTGCAGGGTGATGCAGGGGATGCAGAAAGTAAGCCCAGAGCTTCAACGTGTAAAATTCTACTTCCATGTAGAAAGTATGCTCGCAGCTTCAAGTCATTAACTTCTACTTCCATGTCGAAAGTACGCCCAAGCTCTAACAGGTAAAGTCGACCTCAATGTAGAAAGTATGCCTCGGCCGACTTGTCGCAGAGGTTAAAGTTGATGATGCAATATCTCTATCAAAATTTTAAAAAAACTTGAGAATCATAGAATCTAACAATCTAAGGGTTTTACTCCTTTTTACAATTTAAAAAACACCTGAAGATCATAGAATCTAATGATCTAACATTTTTACGAATTTTTTACAAAATTTTACAGTGTTTTCGGGGCACGTTTTTCACTGTTTCTGAGCACGGTTTTCAATGGGTATTATAAAAAACATGACTCCAAACAGTGAAAAACGTGTCCCCAAAACTAAGTTTAGGCAAAGGGAATAATCAAAAACGTGTCTCAAGCATGTAAAAAATATGTCCCGAAACAAAATTTTTTGTAAAGATTTTGTAAAAAATAAGTAAAACGGTTAAATCGTTAGATTCTATGACACTCAGGTGTTTTTTCAAAATTTTCCTAAAAATGCAGGGCAAACCGACCACTACAGTCAGCAACCATAGTATCGATTTTTTCAAAAAAATTTTACATTTTAATGAAATCTAATGGTTTCGCAAAACTTCTGTACAATTTTAGAGTGTATAATAGTTAGGTCGTTGGATCCTAAATCTAGAGGTTTCAATGTGATTCTTAAAATCTAATGATCTAGCAGTTTTATTCGTTTTTTACAAAAAGTCTGTTAAAGACACAATTTTTAAATACTCGGAACATGGTTTCCAATGATTCCCTACACGTAACCTTCAGAACACATTTTTCACTCACACAGGTTCGATTTTATGCAAAATGCATGCAAAATCTTACCCCCGAAAGAGTGTAAAACGTGTCCCAAAAACAATATTTAAGCATAGAGAATCATTCAAAAACGTGTCCCGAGTACTTAAAATTGTGTCATGAGCAAAGATTTTTTGTAAAAACTATTAAAACTGTTAGATCATATGACCCGTGGATTTTTTTTCCAAAAAAATAGTAAAGTTTTTGGATTGTTATAGCCTGATCATTAAATTCCAAGTTGTTTTTATAAAATTTTTGTGGGTTAAAAGCGTTAGATCGGTAGACTTGATGCTTAGACTTATGAAATGTACTTTGAGTAAACCGTTGAGTTGTTAGATCTTACACTCAGATTCTAAAAATCTAACAGTCTAACGATCTAATAGGTTCAGTCATAGTAAACTCCTTAGATTTTATGCCTTGATGGTAAAAAACTGTGTTGTTTTTACAAAATTTATGAAGAGTAAAAATGTTAGATTGTTAGATTTCATGCTAGAACTCTTTAGCTTTACTGTGAGTATACCTGTTAGATCATTGGATCTTATGCTCCCATCCTTTAAATCTAAGAATGTTATGAGCTAACAGGTTTACTCGCTTGAAAAGAAGTAAACTTCTCAGATCATTAAAATTTTTTTGCCCTGACCTTAAAATCTAAGTAAAAGTTTTGCGAGTAAAATTATTAGATCATTAGATACTATGCTCGGACTTTTTTAGAATCTTTCAGTTTTACTGATGATAACAGCAAGTAAAATTGTTAGATTGTTGGATCCTACTTTGAGAATCATTTGATTTCACTCTTCCTATAGAATTTTAGCTTTAGACCTTTTTTGAAGAACAATGCAGGACAAGCAGGACAAACCGACTATCCCATAAAAGCAAAAACTAGCAAAATGAATTATTGTAGACTGAATGGTCGGCAGCTGATGCCATGGAATGATATCAAATTTTTAGATGTGCTAGATAATATATCACCACACAGTATCAAACTACAAATTTTAGAAAATTACAGTGAGTAGACGATTTCCTCCAGCGATGGAGGAAGTCTCCCAAACATTGCACCCCTTGCGCCCCAATACAGGAGGAGAACCACCTGCAGGCAATACAAAAAGCTAATCGGAGGCCCCAATTCTGTCTGAACGATCATACAGGTCATGACCATCATATTGGTCAGAAAGGACTCAGCTGTGTGCGTAAAATCTTGAAAAAGTCTACATACAATGAAACATCGTTTTTTCGGGATCATACAGTATTTGGACAACTTCTGCAGTAAGACATCACAAAAATGACCAGAGTGATTGCTTACATGTTGAACTCCTTGTTTAAAAAGGAATCAATATGCATTATGCAAATTTTTGTACTGCTTTTTATTAGATGACAAAATAATTTTGTTTCAACACCGACCATAAGGATATGTTTAAAAATTATGATTTATAATATGTTTATCATGAACAATGTGAAATTTTTTTGCACCTTTATATATAACAACTCTTATTTTTTTCTGTCTCTCAATTTTAAACCATGAACATTAAGTTCTTCATGCCCATTATTTTTAAATAATGCATGAACTAAACGTCATCAGATGTTAATGTCAAACCTCCAACATTGATTGTATGATTTACTTTACAAGTTGATGGATTGTAGATGTGAAAAGCATAATTTTTTAGACTTCTGCTGATAAATTTGGTAATGTATGAATCATTACCATAATCTCGTAATTCATTGGTCATCTCACCCAAACACCACCTAATAGGTTTACTGTATTGACATTTCCAATTCTCGATAAATAAATTTAACTATTCATATGGAAATATAAAACATAATTTCCCAATTTCTTGATGCATGATTACAATTTATGACGAGCTTGTGCAATAGTGTAACCAGCTATAATGGCGCTCAAATGACCCATTACTTCCGCAAAATCTTCCTATTAAGTATACGTTATAGCTATAAAAGTGTCATCAAACCGATATATTTGACAAAGTTCATAGAATCAAAGACAATGTCAAAATGTTCTTTCAGAATGTCAACGATAACAGTTTTCGATAATTTCTTGACCTGACCAAACTGTAAAAAATACAACATTTAATAAGAACAAACAGTAATACCTAAAATTTTTACCTTTCCCCAAAACGAGTTCAACATCAATTTGGATAAAGCGCATTTACTGGAATTTTTGCAAATCTTGGACTCTTCAAGCATTATACTTTCACGTTTCCATACTATGTTGACGTATTTACATTTTTTATTGTTTCAATTCCTGAAAGATATCCTTTACTCTCCTGGAAAATTGCATAACGTTGAGAGTTTGAAAAATTTTTGTGGTGGATCATTTCGAGTAAAAATGCAAACTCTTGATGTTTCGAACACATCTTAGTCTCTGGGATGCCCTCCTTGGGTTTCACTGTTGTAAAAGACCTTTTTATTGTTTTTGCCAGGACCAAAGGGCCCAACATGTCGGCCAGTAACACAGTCATAGATCAAACTGATCCTGCAATCTCTGAGGATTTCCATCTGTAGACTGAATCTCCAATGTCTGAATCTGAATCTGAATCCCTTAGGCAAAGTTTGTATGGCTGGATTTTTATTGTATTTTATGTGACCTCCACTGACTGATTTCACCTGCCTCATTGGTAAGGGATGGAGAATGATCTTTAAAATAGTAACAACTCATCACTGCCACCCACGGGAAAGCTGGCTTAAACGTTTCTGATTGCATGTCTCATTTCAATTCCCCATTCAAACTCAGTCATTTCTTGTCACAAATATTTCCAATGTCTGAATTCCTTTTGTATTTCTACTATTTTCGTACTGTCGATCCCAGAATAAAACCCAGATCATAATTCTAAACTTATCGAATGCACAGAATACCAGCCAAGATTATCAACATTGAACATGATTTCTATCCGTATTGGAGTCCATGCCAAATCTCTTCAATTGAAGAAGAGTTGTAGTTTCGATCAAATTGAATTGAACCAAAAGGTGTCTTCAGTCAAATTTGATCATGACTGATTTCAATTCGTGTACATCCAGTCGTAGTTAGGAAGATTATTGTCGATGAAATGCCACATACACGAAAAACGCCAGAAGATGTTGAGACAAGATGATTTGAGCTCATGTGAGAAGTGTACTTATTTATTTATTTGCTGAGTTGAGTTATTTTCGCCTTTTTTATTTTTTCTTAATCTTTTTTCTGTTTCTTCTGCACAAAATATGTCAGTAGTAGGGAGATTTAGGATTAATTTTTGTCATATTAAAACTTTTCGAACTTTTTATTCCTTTCGAACGTTTAATTCCACTCTCAGAAGGATCGGGAGGTCCATTTCCAAGGAGAGGAAGGTGTGAGAATCCTGAAATTACTTTAACTGGCCATTACTGTAGTTTCAATAGTTCTCCTTCTCACCTCATTTAAAGCTTTAGTTCTCCAATCATTTTGTATCCATTTTCATTATTTCTATTGTTTTTATCATACTTCTACTTTTTCGTCTCATCATTTCTTTCTATCTCGCCGAATATTTTCATGTCTAAAACTTCCTAAAAACATTCTTCTTTCTTAATTCTACCTTTTCATGATTATATTTTCTGAATCGTAATTGTCCAGCTCCTTTCTTGTATTATTCTATCTAGCTGCCTCCACCCCAACTTATTAGCTTTCATTGTAACGCCTGACTAGTCATTATGTATCTTTTTGCATATATAAACCACATTTCTTGTTCATTTTGCAGTTGATTTTTACTCCCTTCTCTTTTCTCATTTTTTGGACCAATCACCATGCTTCCTTTTCCCTATATCACCTGTCCGCCTCTTCTTTCTGCCCTTTCAAATATTTTCTCCTCATTTTACGTCATTATTCTTTTGTGTATTTTATCGTTTTCTTATATTTTGCCTATAAAACTATTCTGTATGTTTTATGTATTTCTGTCCTCAATAAATTAGAAACCCCTAATCGGTCCAATGGTCTTTTGGGTTCATGGAAAATATAGGAACATTCATCCCGACCAATGTATACTTTAGAATCGTTCTCTCATCATGTATTGGCTACCGTCTCGAGTCAACTACAGTAAAACAACCAAAATTTGAATATCCATTAAAATTTCCCATCATTTTCGGTTCTATGATTGTATGATCCTACACACACACTTGAGGTTCTTGTTTCAAACAGCATTGCAGTGAATAAACGTTCGATTGCATCAGTCCTATTACAGTAACCTATAACCCATATAATACAAACCCCATACCAAAAACCTTGCATATTTGTTCCACAAAAGCCATTTTCTGATATTCTTCAATTGGAAATGTTGACTACCAAAATCTGGAAAGCTAGGAGCCATTTCGCTCCTAGTTTTCATAAAAAAAATGCCTGGGCAGAGTCAGCTAACCCAGCAAAATATGTGTTCATATGCTGGTTTAAGGTGTTTTTCGCGTAAGTAGATGCTGTTAACACTGTCAGTGCGGTGGGTAGGGTATTTATTTACGATGAGCTTCTTCTCTAGTGGAATAAAATGCTCAAATCATACTTTTGAGAATAAACATTCTTTGACCGCAAAGCATTTCTACAGTAAGATGTTGATAATTATCTTGATCTATAGTGCATGATTTTTAGATATGCAAAATCGAAGCCTACAAACTAGGGTCTGAACTATAGATAACTACAGCTCAGAGGCTGTTGGCTGAATTGTGTAACAATGAAACTAGGAAAAGATAACAGATTAACTTAGTGATAGTCAGAACTCAAATACCATAGCTTACAGGTTTAATGCATTATTTCTGTGGTACAATGTGCTAGTCTGTGGAAAACCATATCAAATGCTGTTTTCCTAATCCATAAGCTATTCAAAAATATGCGACCTGACTTTTGGGCACAGACCAATTTGCTTTCCTCCTTAATTTGTGGGGTTGGAGGAAGATGGTGAAATTAGTAGGAGTAATTGTGGAACAGGAGAGGATGACCTTAACACAAGTGCTTCCCTGCAACTGTAACTAAATTTGGAATGACTCCTCACTCAGGAGTGAGAAGTCCAGAACAGAAACTCCTCTTACCCAAGAAAAGTCTGACTGAAGTTAGCCAGACTAGGTAGTTAACTTTTGGATGAAAATAAAACAATTTCGGACTAAATATCTATTTAGAAGCCTACCACCTGAAGTCGTCCATTCCAGAAATATAATAAAAACGAGGTGACTGATATGTAGGTAAAAATAAAAACAAAACATAGATGAGAATCATTATCAATTTTGCAGGAAAAATTCACAAATCAATGTTCTACAGTAGGAAAGATGGGCGACCAGGCACAGCATAGAGGAATATTTTGTACCTGCATGCGTTTCTCCAAAACTGACAAGAGTGTGTCAGATTTTACATTGCAACACCCGTCCCTCTTGCATTAGATCTCTTTAAGTAATCGTACATGACAGGGTGAGAAAATGAAAAAGAGGTTCCTCGCCAAGTCAAGTTACAACTTGGGGAGCCAAAGGTGTCCCATCAGCAGGACCATGACCTGGTTGATGAGAAAGAGTTATCGACATCAAAAATCCAAGGGTGAAGGTCCTCATAGATCTATCTACAACTATCAAGGCTGATTGTGCCCTTTTGGCAACATCATAGCCTGAGGCATCACTCCATCTGTACTGCTGTACTAGAGCACACTAGCATAAGAGGCCATGTGGATGTGAGGATTAGAAAAGTTGTAGTGGGAAATCTGACTGGCTACAAAAACTAAGCAGCAGAGCCAGTAAGAGTTAACATCCACAGCAGAGCCAGCTGAGTTATGCTGATCGAACATTGTGAGGAAATCATGGGCAGAGCAGACAGCAAAGCCAGCAGAGTATGCTGTGGAGGAGTCAGCCAAGTTGAACATCATTGTCGCACATTGCAATTAAGGGGCATCTATTGAACATGGTTGATGACTGAGGCAGTGATTGATAGAATGCAAACAAAAAAATGAAGAGTATATAGAAGAATAGAGTGAGAATAATGAGCATATAACACAGAAAATCAACAGACAACAATTTTCATGCTTTCAGTTTTGTATACAATTCGTTCGTATGTTACCCACTAGCTCCACCCCACATATCAGGCTGTGCTTTTTTACCAGTATATTATTGTCCTTTACTACTGCATAATCGTCCTGTTTGTACATTAGTCTTTTTTGTGTTTTCTATGTATAAAATCCTATAGGGGAAGATGCTCCTATTTAGGATTAGGTATTAGATACAGCTCAAATTGGGAAACTGAAGGTGTGTCAATTTGAGCCTTTTCTTCTTATGCATCCAAACAGAAAAGAGACACAAATCAGGACTGTCGTCAAAATCGCTTACATAGGGCTCTTGCTATAAAATTTTTCACTCTAAAAATTGTTAAAGGTTTGATAAGTATGCCCACAAATCTCCAGTCCTACATGATATATTGTTTACCAGAAAATCGCGAAATCTGAAATAATACTTGCTTTCCACTTTCATTATTTAGAAGCTTTTCACAAAAAACAGACTATAGTAGTCCTTTTGGGTAAGCATTGGTTGGTTGAAATCCTATCCTGCTGATTCTCAGCTCTTTCCCATCCCATGGACTAGGACAGGCAATGGCCCGAGGGATCTTAACCCCTTATTTAATTCCAAATATAACAGCATCACACTGACTATAGTCTGTTGTTCTTGAACTGGTTCTTAATTATCCGAATGAAAAGTAATCTGGAATAAAGTGTCCAAAAAGTTTGCCAAACAGGGTAATTTATATGCTTGGATAGAATATCAAATCATATTATCTTCCTTTGTTCTTTGCTGATCTGGCATCTGATTGTTGGTCTTACCTAATACTTTATAGCATGGCAAGTGTAGTTGGATAGTACAGAAGAAAAATTATAAAGAAGAAGTTTCACAAAATCTATATGGCACTGCTCTCAAAACCCAAATCATGTTTTCTTATTTTTTCACTAATTTCAAGCTTGAACAGAAAAATTCGAAATTTTTCACTTCTGAGGTAGTTTCATTTAAACCTGTTTCAAAAAATGAGCAGCCACAGTTTGAAGTTGATGTTGACATACTCAGGATCGGTCAGTGAATATTTGAACTTGTTGGATTCATATCATGTCTTATTGTATCGCATAAAATATTCCATGGTATCGCATTCCATCAAATATATGATTCGATAGGTTTTTGTATAGTTCTATGATACTACAACACGTAGATATGGTATCCTATAAGGCATGTAGTTAGCTTAAACTTCGATAAGATTGTACTATTACACATAATCTAATAAGAAACAGAGCGATCCTATCGTTTGTTGCAGATTGGGTATCACGCATATGACCTTGTACATTTTCGTAAATACATTTTATATTGAGATTGTGAATAAACCTTTTTTTTATCTTTTGATTCACTATCATTCTATAATCAATGTTACTTGAGATAGTTTATGAATTAAATGTGCATCAAACGCAGCCCTACTAATCTACTCTTATTTGTTGATTGTATCAAGTTGATTTTTGAATTTTAATTAAATCTTCTTATTATATTGATTGCAGTAATCCAGCTCATGTTTATATAATATTTGTAAACATCCGGACATTTGATTCTAATAATGAAGTCTCAGCCCCACCACACATTCAAAATGTCATTAATTTTTTCACAAACTTCTACAGTATGTCGACAATATACACATGAGAATTATTCTCATGTAATTTTAATTATTATGTTTCCTAATAAGGGGATTATTAGCCTTCAGAATTATTTAATTATGGAAAATGAAATAATTGACCTTATCGAACCAAAAAAACGAAAACACAATATAGTTTTGGGAATTTGTTCATTACAATAATTTGTTGAATATTCAAATACGAAATCATATGTTGCTAGGCGCAAATTGCTTAGAGACTAATTTCAGCTGAAAAATATCGTTTAGGAAGTTCTGGTGTAGTTAGGTGCATCTGTGGTTCAACCAGCCTGACAAACAAAAATACTGGATCGGCCATTGAGTTTCAGTCTGTAAAGTTTTTTGTTCTACTAAATTTTTACTTGTCGATCTAGTGCACTATAGTTTATTTATAGTTCACAGTCCCATAAACAGTTACATAGAAAAAATACAGTTAACAGATTACTGTAGAAAATGTAGAAAGATTTCTGGTCTATAAGCACAAAACAGACTGAACAATTGAAAGTTTGCTTCAATAAGCAGGTAAGTAACACTTAGGTATCAAGACAGCCAGTTCGAAGAATTAGAGTACACAGATTAGGTGTGAGCACGATCACAAAATCTGGTGTTGTGGCACAAGTGAGAACTATGCGCCCAAAAGTGCAAAACATCAGCCACAATTCTCAGAAGTGTATTGAGACACTCTGTTTCACATCTCAGTCTCCCTAGAATACATGGGAATGCAATGACCATAGAAGGTGAAGAAATATTCAGGTAATTCTCTACCTGAATAATTTTCTTCTGAGAATTTTAGACCAGAGGTCCACTTTTTACAGCTTCAGAAACATTTAAAAGCATGAATATTTTTCCATCGCGTGGCCAGTTACAGGATATTCAAGTCAAAAGTAAATAAGCATGATAATTTTGGCTTCTGTAGCGCTCTGAGTTGGCCTTCTGGGATCTTTGCACTATGCACACACAGACTGGCCGGCCACACGACTGTGAATAATGCACAGAAACAAAAGTATTTAAGCGAGAAATATTTGTATGAAAAACTAGGTGAAAATCATTTAGGTCATAATATAAAGAAATTCACATCGAAAAATAGAAAAATGTAAAAAAGGGCAAAAAAGGAAGAACACAAGGAAATTGTTCCTATAAAGAGTTTTTTTGAGTGGTGATTAAAGGTTATTGGTCACAGCTTCAGGCAACAGCACTACACTTCGCCCCTGTTTTGTTAAAGTGTGAAATTACTGTTTTGTTATTTTTGCAAATTTGTATCATGTTTGGAGTCCGCTAGCAGGTTATTACGTTCCATCAGACGACCATTCACGGTTAAGGGAAAGATTTGGAGAGTCGGTCCTCTGGTGTGCGCATCCTATTACCACTGCGTGTTTTACTAGTTTTTGTTGTATATTACCTCTTTTTTATATTATTTTTTTGTATATTTATTACTTACGAGGAAGCTCTAATTGGATTACAATTTCCACCCTTCTTAAACTTATATCGATCCATGTTTGATGAAATGAGCTTGAGCTCCAAAATAATCTGCATTATCTCAGTGAAAAGAGAATCAATTTTTTCAATCATATTCCAGGCTATTTTTTAGTACTTCTGGACTGGAAAGCGACTACCGTTTTGTGTTTTAGTATATTATTTTCCCCAAACAAACCTCGTACACATTTTTGTCATTTTGAACAAATGAGCTTAATTCACAATAACCTATTAAAAATAAGTTATAGGAAAAAGCTATCGCAGAGGAACCCCATTATAGCATCGCTTGGAATGGACATGACTGAATGCTTCATTAAGATGCCATGTCCTAGAATAGTTTTTCGAGGTTTCGTTGTTAGGTTTCTGAACTTGATAATATTATAGATGCTTATCTGCACCCATAATCTTTCTGGTAAACTTTCTGAAAGAAACATTTCTAATATATTGTTTACTATTTCTTGGCAATAACTAGGTGTGCTCGAGGCCAATATGCCTGCTTTTCAGAGTCTCCAAATTTAAGATTTTATGAGTGTCATGTTATAGCATGCCCAATAATACCAGCGCCAATTATCCAAATTTGTCCCAACACGGTTTGTCGCTCATCCAAATTCAGAAACAAATGTTATGCTTCATTGTTTATATACTAGTTGGCATCATGAGCATAGCAGCGTCAATTTTCACACTAGTAACTATAGTAAGTTGGAAACCACTCCGATCGCAAACAATGGCCCTGATAGCTCTATTGACTATTAGTGGTGCTATCACTACTGTGGATAGTTTGATTCTAAACAGTTATCATTTATTTGCATATTTCTCTGGCCGCGATGAAGTTATGACTGGCCGCAAATGTTATTATTTCAACTCTATCATGAAAATAACCATGTTTTGTTGTATGACGCTACAATTGTTTATTGCCTTGGACAGGTGCCAGGCCTTTTTCTGCGCTGCATTTCACAGGAGCAGGAACAGAGCTTTTGTGACTTTTTCGGCACTTTTGTCTTTATCTTTTGGATTTATAATCTACATTATGTGTGTAATAGGCCCTGTGAAGACCGAAATTGTGCTCGTATGCACCACTCGGGTCGTGGATGCATACTTTACAAGTCTCATTCTATATTCCCTCCTATCCGGAAATGTTCTTACGGTTACGGTTTACACCATTTTGATAATAAGCATAAAAAGAAAAAAGTCGCCATTGATAGCCAACAGTGGAGCAACTGCACAAAGAATTTACAAGAAAAGTTGCCAATTGACCAACGTTTTGGCCTTTTACGCATTATCCCTTATTTGTAACAGTTTGATCCAAAGTCTGGCCAGCGTTTTGTTGAAGTCTTTTTGGCCGGGAATTTATGCCGATATGGCGACATATCTAGGTGTTCTGAGCTACATGGAGAGCGTTTATATGCTGATTATTCTGAGCTTTTGTTCTGGTGATTTTAAACGTGGCGTTAAATGTGTAATTCACAAGATATCATTTAATTCACAGGTTTTTTCCTCGACAACATGAATACATGTCAGTGCGCCTTGGAGGCACATGGAATATGTTCGAGTTATCCATTGATGTAATTTTTTAATCATCTTTATATCTTTATCTTAATCTCCTTCTATGTAAATTTCCGCCACTGTAGTTAGCAGTGGAATGTGTTCATGATTTTCTTCGCACCCACTTCATGTTGGCCAACTGTACATGTCTTTCACATTTCAATAAATATTATCTAATTTGCTTCTTTTT
Source organism: Romanomermis culicivorax (assembly GCA_963922205.1). NCBI lineage: Eukaryota > Metazoa > Nematoda > Enoplea > Mermithida > Mermithidae > Romanomermis > Romanomermis culicivorax. Next base: position 459,471 of record CAWUHX010000254.1, on the reverse strand, counting down.
GTTTAGGATACATTACTTTTAGCATCTGCTTAGGTCAAAAGACGTCAGCAATATATACAAAGAGGCTGTTGACTTATACACAACTCATTGCTGGAACAGTGAAACAGTTCTCTAGTAGCTAAACACAACCTTCAGTCGCAGTGTAACCGAAAGTTTGCTGAAACTAAAACTGACATGAGCTTGCAATCGAAAAGCTAACAGAGTAACCCCAAGCTGCTTCCTGCAGGCTATCATTTGAGACTATAAAACACTCACTATAGTTAACGTAGAAGGGTGGCGGGCCTGTCCTTAGTAAATTCATTGGTTCTCAGTAATGGGCACTCACTTATTTTCACTTATAACGTATTGATAACAAATGAAGAAATATGTAAAATAATATGTTGTGCTGACGCCCCCATTTTACTAGGCCTAAGAAAGGCAATAACAAATCATATTGCGGATGCATCGGGTACAACACAAGGAATATCAAGAATGATAAATCACGCTTTTTCTTGTCACATTGTGGCTTCACCCGAGCTATTCTCATGTGAGCGAATTCTCAATTGGGTGATTCCAAATGAGCGATCGAGAATGTAATAACACTTTCTTCATATTTTCCTTCTTTAGCTTATATTTTTCTTCGTATTTTATTATTTTTTCTTTCGTTTTCTGCTTTGCTTATTGCTTATGTTTTCGTTTATGAATGTTTTAACCTTTTTATTTTATGTCTGTGATTTCTTTCATTTTCTTCGTTCTTGTCGTCTAATTTTTCCCTTTCTTTGGTCGTGATACAATACATTACTAGTTGTCAATTTAAATAACCGTACTCTTCCGTTTAATCCTTGTACAGTTCGGCATGCTTGAGTCTTTCATCGTTGTGAGTGTGAAAATTTTCATATAAAATATAAACAAAAGAATTCTCGAAGAAAAAAAAACATCAAGAGAACGGATATGTCAAGAAAAATGAAGACATTAAGAATAAGTGAAAATAGGTGGAAAAGCATTAGAAAAAATATTTAAAAAGTGGCAAGAAAGAAAAAGCAAGATAGGGAAAGCAGCAAGGAAGAGAGAAAAAGTAATGTGAAAAAAAAACAAAAAAAAGAAAGAATCAGGAGAATAGAAATAGAGAAAGAAAAAGAAGAAGAAGCAAGAAACTGAGATGAAAAGTAGGTAAGAATGAAGAAAAAATCACAAAAGATAAAACTGAAGTAAAATAAAACTAAAACTAAACTAAAGTAAACTAACTAAAATAAAAAATAAAAATATAAAATAAAATAAATGAAATAAAAAAAATAAGAATAAAAATAAAAACTAAAACTAAAACTAAAACTAAAACTAAAACTAAATAAAATTAAGTTATAGTCTGTTTTTTATAAAATGCTTCCAAAAAGAAATGTGACACAAATCAGTACTGTCATCAAAATCGTTTACATAATGCTCTTACGCCAAAATTTTGCACTCGAAAAATTGTTAACGGTGAGCTCAGTATGCTCAGAAATTTCCAGACCTATATGGCATATTGCTCATTAGAAAATCATGAAACTCTGAAATAATACTTGCTTTCCACTTTTATTATTTAGAAGCATTTCAAGAAAAACAGACTGTAGGAGACAATAATTATTAAAAGTGAGAGCATGTAGTGTATTGTTTCATGAGCAGAGACGAAAAAAGTAGACGACGAGAGAAAAGAAAATAAAAGAAAGCAGAGACAAAAGATAAAAATGCAAAAACATACACAAACGATAACATAAGCAACAAACAGAACGAAAGAAAAAAAATACATACAGAGAAAAATGCAGGGTGTAGAAGGAAAATGTGAAGAACGTGGTATTACATTCTCTATTGCTCGTTTGGAATCGCCCAATCGGGAATCCGCTCTATTTTCATCTTTTTTCGATCGTTCACAATTTCTTAGGCAATACCATTTCCTGTTTCATAACTTTGTATAGAACTAAAAGATGATGTTGGATGAAGTACAGTATGTTTAGGTGAACTAGTCGATCTAGAGTTTAATTTAATACTACAATGGTGTGATACTTTGGGCAATAATACCTTCCTGGTGATTCAAACGACACTTGTCAGTTCCGGCTAGAGGATTATAGTTGAGAGCGATTGTCAATACATACAGTAGTAAAATTTGTCACTTGACTAGAGAAGTAAGAAATTTCTGTTTGTCAAAAGTAGCGGTAAAATGATAGTGATTTAAAAATTTTTATAACGTCCAAAACCGCAGTCAATCAGAAGAGTAGTAAACAAGTAGATGGCGTAGGCTATTTGAGAAAAAATTGTAATAAACTAATTTGCTGTGTATTACAGTAGCATGGATTCACTAAGTGCATTGTTCAATGGTGAATCATCGAGACCAAGTGAAAAAAAAGGTCTCAAGTTCCAGTTAGTGGGGTTTAACTTGCCCAAAGAGTCTTTTTTAGTTTACTGTAATTTTGGAGTTGTTGATAGGTTTGGGCGAATGCTACACCTATATGCAAAGCTTCATCAACAAAAAGTTCTAAAACTCCCTCTCTCATGCTCAACCCGTACCAAAAATATTTATATTAGTAATTAGTTCAGCTGTAAATCCTGTAGTGTGTGGGCCAGAAACTTGTAACCTGTGAACTTTAAATCACCCTCATAAAAGTCGCGTACAGGAACAAGTTTTTTATCTCTTGTTATTATCTTCCTTTTCTCCTTTCCTCACCTTACAGAGTAATTTCGGGTTCATTTTATTGGGGTTAGAAAATTGGGGTTGGAAAAGTTATCATTTGACGGTTTTCATGTAGAAAAACTAGTATTTGGTCGAACTGTGTTTTATGTGTGTTCTTGACGACCATGCTCGTGTCGGTGCTGTATTTCCTCTGTTTAGCAGTTCAGGATGAAACTGTCATGAAATTTGCATAATTTTGAATAGTTTTTTGTCTATTATTACCTGTCAGATAATTTCTACATTTTATTTTTTGGCCTTACTGGTCATTCACCAGTTCCAGTTATGAACTCGTGCACATAGTCTGCTTTTTCAAATACAATTTTTCCAGAAAGTTAAAACCAAACACTACATGTACAACACGTATGTGACAAAATTCAATGAGTTATAGTAGAGCCGGAAATTGTTTGCAAAAACAAAATAGTTAAGCTTGATGTGCTGCACCAACATGTTTTAACAACAAAATGTCATTAGAATACCCTCTGTTCCCAAATGAAAGTTAACACATTGCAATATAAATTTTATAAAATTGTTCAAGTAAATTGATGAACAAAATTATTAAAATATAGTAGACAAGCTTTATTTTTCTTTGTGGAAAGGGAAGTAAGAGAGAGATTTTTCATCCCAGACGTTATTGGCAAATAAAGTTAAAAATCCATATTTTATCATCTTCCAGATCGTAGTGCATGGAATATTATAAATGAGAATTGAAAATTGTGAAATTTCAACCATAAACTATGTTCATAGTTACAACAATGAACAAAATTGCATAAAAAATCACAGTCATTTGATTTATGTTTTTCACCCACCCAATGTTACATGTCCAGTGTCGTCCTTTGTGCTGCTCAAAATTTTCTTCAAAAACAATGTTGCTTGATTTAAATGCTAGAAGAAATTAATCATGTTCGAAAGATATGTTAAACGATTTTTTGCAACATAGAATATCGTCTATGGAATAAAATTAATCTGAATAATTCTTCAGCTGAACTTTGGTAACACGACTAGGTACGAATAACAACCTTGAGAGAATAATTGTGGCTTACCTGGTTTAATCTTGAAAAGTCATGTAGCCTTTAGAGTGATTAACTAGCAGTCACATTTACACTGAAAGAGAAATTTAATCCCTCACTTTTCTTAAAACTGTAAAATAATACACTCAGACAGGAAAATCATGTAACTTTGTGCAGCGTTCAGCAGCAAAGAAGTGCTGGGACGCACTTGTGGTATGTAGCAGGCACCCCATCCATGCCAATTGAGAAGGCGTCATTATACGGGCATGACTGCCTTTGAAAGGCTATATGTGACATGTTATGATCATTCTCACAAATTTATGTATAGTGTGCGTCGGTCAATCATCGTATGATAGCTTTTTGGGTCCAAGCTGTTGGATTGCAGTTGCTGAATAGTGATTCAAGGTTGTGTTTAGCTTTGCTAAAGAATTGTTCAACTGTATCAGCCTTTGCCAATAGGAAGCTCCTTTGACTGACCTAAGGTAATCAGTTGGGTACAACCCAAGAGCCTCTTTAGGTGTATTATTGATGTCATTGGAAATAAGCAGAGGGGCTCTAAACATAGCAGGAGCATGAGTTATAGAAATTTTGTAAATCATTGAACTTTGTTGCACGCCTGCAGCTGATTTCAAATCTTTGTGGACAAGTAGCATTTGAACAAACAGACTATAGTTCAGAACAGGTATCCTAGCATTCGACCTGAGCATACCCAGAATATAGTGCTGTGTGCTCAGTGGACTTCAACACCAGACCTTTCCTGTAATTTTATCACTACAAAACATACCAGTCGTGTCTTAGGATCAAGTTTAGGCTAAAGCTTAGTGTTTATGATGGAAAATTAATAAAATTCCGGTGGTGCTAGCATTGTAGAAAAGCTCCCCTACACCTACAAACTTCACTTTCAGGCGTGCTGCATAGTTTGTTCTGGGAAAATGTGCTGACTTGTCGACAAAGATAATGCTATTCGAAAAACATGCTTAGATCACTAAATAATAGTCAGCAAAAACAAATGACAAAGTTTCACAGCATTCTCTCATCTTAAATTATTTATTTGAACAGCCACAATTAGTTGACTGAAAATGGAGAAACCAGTTGGTGTTCTTATGCTTTGCTTGTCGGTATTACAGTTTCAATGTGATGGACAACCGTGCACAACAGAAAATGCCTCGATGTTGAATGTGACAAAAACTCTACTTAGTGAGTTGCTTTACCTCAATTGCTCCTATTTGCTTCTCTTTTGATTCAAATGTTGTGTTCAGCTGTGGACTAATACTGCATAAGTATCCTTTGACCTGAACTTTGACCTGCACAATAGATCTGCAGTGTCTTTCAGGATTCTTGCAGAAAGCGAGCATTGCAGCCATAGATTAATTTTCTTGACGTTGTTCTAAAAAATGAAACTGGAAGGGAGTACCAGCATTCATATTTTCGTAAATTTTTCTCAAAACCACGCGTTAAGATAGAAATTTGCGAGCCGATCCATCTAACCAACCGCCTATGAATTTCAAGATCTGTATTTTCATGTCACTACAGAAATTTTCTCATGTTGAAGCTATTGTGTTTCGAACGCTCATTGGTTTTTCTATCCACGTTCTACGTATATAAAGTATATGACTTTTGTACATAATCGAAAATGACTCATTTTTGTGCTGCACATGATTTGAACAATCATGACATTTATGCTCATATGAACGACCTACTACTTAAATATATTCAAAGCATAATTTCAGCAAGATTCAGAATCTATGGGATTATTTTTTAGATACATCAAGAAAATTACTCATCAAAAATGACAAAAATTGATTACTGTATGTCGTTTGTCAAAATTGCACACGAAAATTTTACTATAGAATGTTTTCTCCAAAAAGCTATATGAGGTCAGCTGATTACACCCGCAAATATCCAGTCCCATCAGAACTCGTAAAAATATGAAATATCCGAGAAAAACAGAGTGCAATTCCAAAAAACATACCCTGTTCATACGACCACAGAATGCGATTGTGGAAAACAATCACTTTGTACATGAAATGAAAAGACTGTGAAGGGGATACACTATATGCCCGATGCAGTTGGAGCATTTCTAGGGGAATTGTTTTCTAGGAGCAGAAGTGGTGCAATTCCTTGCAGTAGATGACATGCTCAAGTGAGTGTTTAAGATCGAAATTTTACCAGTCATTATGTTATAGTATGTCAATGATCCTTTAACACAGTCATCTTTTTGAGCAGCTTAAGTCAGCACAGACCTTTTTAGACTCATGCTCAATCTCGAGTTTCTGCATGGGCACCCCTTAAATGCACATGAAGAGCATAACCTCTTACCTGAGCTTGGACATTGACAAAAAATTGTCAACGTATCAAAACTTCCTCTAAAATTTGTCTTTTCGAATAGAATTTTTACCCTTACACAAACCCTCCGCTGAATTTTCTTTGCTGGAAGCCTCCCATCTAGAAGATTAGCATCTAACATCTCTGGAGGACTCTACAGGGGGTATTCCCATGTCAGCGATTCCCAAGTGAGCGAATTCCCAATTGAGCGATACTCATGTGAGCGATTCCCAATTGACCGAAATCCCAAGTGAGTGAATTCCCAATTGAGCGATTCTCATGTGGGCGATTCCCAATTGAGTGAATTCTCAAGTGAGCAAATTCCCAAGTGAGCGATTCCCATGTGAGTGATTCCCAATTGAGCAAATTCCCAAATAAGCCAGGCGACTCCAAACTAGTGATCGAGAACGTAGTAACAGTTTCTTCAAATTTTTCTTTACCTTATGTGTTTCTTTGTATGTATATCTTTTTTTTGTGTGTATTTTTAATGTTTTCGTTTACGTATGTTTTTACGTTTTCATCTTTTGTCTCTGCTTTCTTTTATTTTCGTTTTCTTTTCATCTACTTTTTTCTTTTTTCCTCCTGAAACAACAAATTACAAGTTCTCATTTTCAATAACCATAGTCTCCCGTATAGTTCTTACACAATACGGCAAGCTCTATTTTCTGCATAATTTTATCTTTTGCAATTTTTTCTTCATTATTTTTATTTTTTCACGTCTTTTTCTTTCTTTCTTGCTGCTTTCTCTATGTTGCTTCTTCTTTCTTGTCACTGTCTTCTTTTTTGTTTACGTTTCCTTTCTCTTGATGTTTTCTTTGTTTGAGCATTCTATTGTTTATGTTTTTATGAAGATTTTCACACTTACAACGATGAAAGGCTCAAGCATGTCGAACTGTACAAGAATTATACAGGCGACTACGGTTATTAAAAATGAAAACTTGTAATGTATTGTTTCATGAGCAAAAAAGAAATAGGTAGATGACGAGGAAAACTAAAAGGAAAGAAAGCAGATACAAAAAATAAAAACGTTAAAACATACATAAACGAAAACATTAACAATACGCACAAAAAACAAAGAAAAAATATATACAAAGAAACATATAAGGTAAAGAAGGAAAATATGAAAAAAGTGTTATTACATTCTCAATTGCTCGTTTGAAATCGCCCATTTGGGAATTCGCTCAGTTGGGAATCGCTCACCTGTGAATCGGTCACTACAGGATCGCTCACTTGGGAATGGGCCCTCTACAGCTGCTATTGGGCAGCAAATCCGAGCCATATCGATTCAATATGATAATCTTCCTATTCAGCTGGATTCACTGAAATTCCCGAAACAGACAAAATTCGTCGCGGAGAAATCGTATTCAATCGCGAACAAGCCAAATTCAACGTTTCGAAAGATTATGGATTTCTGATCAACGAGCCCACGATTCGAATCAAAACTTTGATAGAGGGATGGATTTCGAAAGGTTTTTTGGGTGGATCGGATGCCCAAAATGTATTGCACTGTTTCAACAGAACTTTGGGCAAAAAAGCCAAAGGGAGCTTCTTCAGCGAAATGTCCAACCCTAGTTTCGGAACGTGGAATTCTTACCAGTTCGTCAGCGCAAAAACGGCCGATGATCGCCTATCCGCTGCTTACGCTTTTTTGATATTCAAGGACAAAGGTGATAAAAGTTTACTGTAGATATTTAAATGTCAGCACGATAAACAAAATAGTGGTTTTTGAATTCATCAATTTTGCTCCAATTTTTCTTTCTTCCAAAGATAATCGGGTCAGTACCACGAATCCCGAAAGTGACGATTTGAGGAACTTTGTTACCTACAAAAATCGCAAGAACTTCAACAAAGAATTGGCCAGTGAACTTGCTCAATTTTCGACCAAATACGAACGATGCCGTTCTATGATTGAACCTGCTTCTTGATCATGGACATTATATTTATTTTCGATCTATGAACTATATTCGATGGATGGCTTGATCACTATGTTTTTAATGTTGCTGGGCTTAGGAATTATAAACGCATGTGTCATTATCATGAAAATAAGAAGTCATAGATGAACTATAACAACTATTTAAAAAGTCATAAGACAAACATTTTATATGCCTTCATTTGCCTATGATCATTGTGATCTACTTAACATATTCAGGTACCAGTGGACTTCTCATAAACTAATACATAAATCCTGTCTTCGGTCTATAGAATGTTCCTCTATTCGACCATCAATTTCCGTCAAAAAAATATCCAATGCAGAATTTCTAAATAGAATGGCTGCAATGAGAGCGAAAAGTATTCAAGCCCGCAAATATCCGGATAGCAAGCTAAATTTCTATAGGGTAACAGTGGGGTCTAAAAGCGGCTTTTCGAAAAAATAGGGTTCACGAAAAACCCCATAGCTGCCGCAATTTTGCGAGTTGGATGGAAAAATTTTGCCGGAGTTAGTTTAGGACATCGAATGAAATCTACACAAAATTTGATCATCAGAATTTGATGATCGAGCGGGGATGATTTTCCACTTGGCGTGGAACGGCCCAAAAAATGGGTGCATCAATTATTGTATCATCGTATGTTTCAAACGACGATGAAATTCCTTGTCATCAAATCACGAAAGTATAATTGCACAGATTTATGACACTTCTTGGGAAACGATCAACATGTCATTGCGATCGCCATAATAGTGCGGCTCGCGCTTGTGAGATAGTGTTTACTGTATAGCTGATGCATCGTTTTCACATTTTTTGAGAATTGAGATTAGAGCACCGTTTTTTTACTCAAAAGTCAAATGGCGTCTTCTGAGGAAAAAAATTTCGAAATGAGGAAAAGAATTTTGGGTATGGTTCTCATTGTGGAACAAATTTTGATTTTCGAAACCGAAAAGATGCGTTTTTTAATGGACTTGAAAGCAGCGTTTTTTTTTTGTGCACGGACATTTGTGCCAATTGGCACAAAAGGCCAAAAAAATTTGTGCCAATGGCACAAAAAATTTTTTTTTACTAGAGACATACTGAAAACTGCGGAAAAGTTTTAGGCCAAAAGTTGGATGAAAAGTTGTTGTTTAACGCATTAATTTTTTGTAAAAATCGTGCCCAATCTATTTTTCAGCTAACCATGTCAGTGAGAAGAGAAAAAACTGTGCAACAAAATAGTTCACGAAATCCCAGAAGGAAATGGGATGCTGAGACAATTTAAATAGCTCTAGAATTGTTCAGGAAGTTCAAATTGATTCAATTTTCGACTACGAACGAATATCTATGTTATGTTTAATTAACAACCATGTAAAGACTAGAGAAAATAAAGTCGAAAATCGTGTTAATTTTCGATCGAAACATTGTGCCATTATCAACGATATCGATTTTTCTATTTGAATCAATCAAACACAAAAAAGTAACAATTTCAGTTTTAAATCCGAATCTGACTGAATGAAGAGAGAATATTCAGAATTTCTTTTCTCTTATCAATCTTGACAGCCTATAAAGTTTGCTGCAACGATACTAATACACTGTTCTAAGAGAAATCGTTCGCGTTCGGGTCAAATGTACGAATAGGAAATATTCATTGATTCGGCGCGAAGCGCCGAAAAATTTTTGCATTTCCAGCCCCTAAAACGTCTAAAAATCAACTAAATTTAATGTTTCACCAGCCAAAAAATTTGTGCCAATTGGCACAAACGCTCAAAATTTTTTGTGCCATCCCAAATTTTTTTGTGCCAAAAACCATGTTTTGGCACAAAAAAAAACACTGCTTGAAAGGATCAAAATCTCAAAATTAGCGCCGCCGGTTATGGGTCTTCTTAATCATAAGTATTTTCTATCAATCGCGACCGTTAGCATATTCATTTCGAAAACAAATTAATGCTCAACAGTTTCTATCAATCAAGTTAGCTCGTTTCATTTTCTAATCGTTAACAGTCAATTATGTCGCCGATAGAGATTTTTCATCAATTCTCAATTTTCTCGATCTTGGAATTTTTCAAACGTTTGCAACCTGAACTTTTGCGTTTATTGAAGATGGAAATTGAAGACATCATTCTACACTGCGATTTCAGAACTTCTGTTTCACGAATATCTGTTGGAGAGCATACCTGTACTTGGCATACCTGTAAGACCTCCGACCAGTTGGGGGGGGGGGTAGGGAAAAGTCGAAATTTTTCCCAAAAAAGGCCAAAAAACATACAATTTTTGGCAAATTTTTTTAATTTTTTTCCAACTGGGGGGGGGGGGGTAAATGATTTTGGGTACTGGGTTGGCCAAGTTGGGGGGTCCCCCCCCCCCAAGTACAGGTATGGTACTTGGGGGGGTTGGGGGGGACCCCCCCAACTTGGCCAACCCTGTACCCAAAATCATCTACCCCCCCAACCCCCCCCCCCCAGTTTGGAAAACATTAAAAAAATTTGCAAAAAAGTGTATGTTTTTTGGCCTTTTTTTGGGGAAAATTTGACTTTTTCTATCCCCCCCCCCCCAAAAAAAATTTCGGATTCACCCCCCCCCCCCCAACTGGTCGGTGGTCTTACAGGTATGTCGGAGAGGTTTATTTTCCAGTGTTTTAGAATACAAAAAAAAAATCCGAAAATTTTTCTGGCGCTTGGCGCCGGAATTCGGAACAATTTACACTTCATCAGTTTGATTTTAATTTATTTCTGAATGTTGTGAAGGTTCATTTTCGAACGTTTTAGAAAGTCAAAATCTAAAAATTTTTCTGGCGCTCCGCGCCGGACTGAGAACTAAATAAAATTATATGATTTTAATCAGAACCACAGAAACGTTAATAGTGGATAAATTCATTAGAACCCTATCGTTAACATGCTTTATCCGCTATTGTAGATTGTAGAACACCAATATATTCTTCACGAGCTGATTTTGACTAACATAGTTGGGAAAAAACCCATTTTCAAAATTTCGACTTTCCGTTTTTCTGGGTTTTTTATGGGTTTTTTGAGTTTTTCTGGATTAATCAGGGTTTTTTTAATTTCACAATTGTGGATCTCAATCAAGTATGAGAAAAAGCAAATGCAACAACTCTAAAGTTTTATTCTCCCTAATGCAAAACATTTTCATATCATTTTTCATGATTTTAGCAAAAATACAGATTCCTTATCATAACAAATAAAATCATATACTAATGCACCGTCAAAAAATTTTTTGTATTGAATTTTATGAAGACTAGCTTTTCGACTGATGCAGATGGCAATCGATTATGTAACTTGCTGTGAACAAAGCCAAATAATGAAAAATTACGCTCTGATGACTCAGTGGACACCAAAATGGAAAACACGTGATAATAACATGACAAAATAAATTTCGCTTGCTCGGCATTAATAGTCTTAAAAAACGTACTCTCAAGGCAATTTTTTGGAACGAGAGCCCCGTTTTGCCTTCCGTCAACCAATTATTGCATAGCAGATTTTTGGCTGCTCCAGCATTTTGTAACAAGACGTATTTTTTCCATCGTCTTCACTTGCCGATATCATTTATTCATTCAGTTGCTTGTAAATTGTGTTTTTGCAGGCCTGAAAAAAGTTTGATGTTTCTTTCTTCAAGATTCATACTGCTTACAGCCATTCAACCAGAATACTTGGTTGGTGGTCTATTTGCAGCCCATTTTTGAACCCAAAAAGCCGTCAGCTGCCTCTTTCTCCAGTGAGTCTGCTGTCTTCCTCAAAATTTTAGGGCTACTCAAGTCAGCTCACCAAATGTTGATGGCTGTGAGCAGACTTTAGCAGTCACAAGTAATGCTGTGTATTGTTCACTAGCACTGCTCATAAGTGCTCATGACTCATGAGCAGTAATATCTGCCTAATATTCAGATGAACTACCGAATCAAATCAACTTCAGCCAAAAGAGAATAAGTTAAATTTATCGAACATGAATCTTTAGCTTTTCGATGAGAATAAGTCAACTCAACGGAACAGTCATAGGAACCGAATCGAATAAAGCTAAGAAGTCTCGTGAATAGAAAATTTACGATAGCATTTGATTTGTTTGTTGTGTGAGCTCATCTCAACTCTGTCGTCATATCAGTATCAGAAAAGACTACATTGCAGTTAGTAAAGTTGGCTCAACTCTCAATTTGATTGTTAAATCAGGAAGAAGCTTGTATTCCTAAGAACAAAAAGGAAAAAAATGAATTTTTTTCTTAAAAAACCCAGAAATGTCCAATTTTCCAACCCAAAAACCCAATGCCCGCCAACCCTGCTAACATAACCAGTATTTCTCAATTTTTCCCTCATTTTTACAGGTTTCTGACTCCAAATACCACAAAATGCTTGGCTATGCTCCTAAAATGCATAAAAGAGCATCCGTACCCATTATAAACGTTTTTAAAAATATGGAAAATTTTCGGAAAGTGGGGAAAAAAATTTGGGTCCAGTTCTCATGTGGAAAAAACCGTGGGATTTGAGACCAGGCAGTTTTTTTGTGCCACACCGCCATAATATGGTTTTTAGTCGGGGTTTTTTTGAGGGTATTAATTGACATTCTGCGACGTTTGAAAATCAAATTTCCGAACATTTATTTTAAGAATTAGATTCGAATTTTCTGTTCCAAAATCGTAAGTTCTAGAAATTTATCATTTGGAAAATTTTAAAACCGGTAATTTACCCTTAAACAAAACTTTTATAAATTTAGTCGAAAACCTATGAGTGAAAGATTAGAAATTTTCGGTCGTTCTCAAATCCGAATTTTCATCAAGTATCAAGACAAATTATTGTAGATATATCCAAAACGTTTCGTGATGATGAAAACCAGGGTTTTTTCGCACAGGCCAGGTTGCAATGTGCAACGTGGGGAAAAATTTTGGTTGCACAGATGAATTTTTGGTTGCTCACTCTAAAATCAATAAATTTGTTTAATTTTATCGAAAAAAACACCCTAAACTAGTTTTCTTGTATTTCTTTCGATGCGCGTCGGTTTTAGGCTCTTGAAACCCAATTTTCTGAGTTTTTGAGAGAAAATGAGAAGATTAATGCGACTAGAGTAGACCGTAGAGTAATTTGTTCGGTGCACAACGCCGAAATTTTTTTTTGAATTTCTATATTCTAGAACGCTGGAAAATGAATTTTTCCAGCTTTTATTTCCAAGACAGAAGGTTTGATTTCTCAGTGAAATTCAATGAATTTTCGGTCGGGCAAGCTAAAATTCAAAAACTAGGCAAGTGACAAAGACTTTGAATCTTTCAACTAGCAGAAATTTTTAGCTTTGTCTCACACTCAAAATGTTTTAATCACATGAAAGTCAAAATGTTTATGAAGATCAAGAAAATATTTTGGGAAAATGACCGTATCCATTATATGTTTGATAATTACAACCTACAAGCACTACCCAAAATCTAACCGCACACTAGAATATGATAATTATAAATGAAATGAAACCCGGCGCGTAGCGCCGGAAAGTTTCACTTTTTCCCATTTTAGAACGCATAAATTTTAGAACGCATTTTAGAACCCTATAACCTGACTTAAAGAGCAGTCAGGCCTCAAGTTGCACTGTGCGACTTGGCTGAAAAAATTTGGTTGCACAGCCCGAAATTTGATTGCTGTGAGCAAAAAAAACCTGATGAAAACTATGATGAAAGGTATATTAATATCTGAAATCAGCTTCCAAATGAAATTCTCAGTTCTTCCAATTTACACACATTCAAAATCAAAATTATCAAAATTGATTTCTCAGATTATCTTGGGAGAGCGCGTTAGCCTGTTACAGAAATGTAACCTGCGCTTCCTTTTACTTGTCATTGAATTGTTTACTATAGCGCATACTCGCGACCTTATAATCCCTATTTTTGATCTTTAATTTAGTCGTTCGAAACTTATAAAATTTATCTTTCACGTTTATTCATTATTTCCTCGTTCTCGTCTGATCATATTTTGTATTGTAATTTTGCATTCACTTCGACTGGTAATCAAATCTTTCATTCATTCATTCACTCATCCATTAAATGGTTAGTAAGTAGTGAAGGTACATGCTAAAAGTCGCGCCTAAGCTAGACAATAAATAATAATGAATATTGAAGTTATAACCTCCGCGCCGGTTAAGTTTTGAAATTTGAACGGTCTAAAATGCATCTTTTCTAATCCAACCCCAAAATTTTTCCCCAAATACATACCTGTAACTGGGGCCCCAACTTGACCAACCCCATACCCAACCCCCCTAACTTGGAAAAATTAGAAAAAATTTGCAAAAAGAAGTGCCTTTTTTTGGTCTTTTTGGGAAATTTTCGACCCCCCCCCCCCCCACCAAAAAAATTTCGGGTTTGCCCCTCCCCCTAACTGGTCGGACCTCTTACAAGTGGGATAGGATAAGACTGAGTCAATACTTTCTTCTTTTTTTCCAAATTTCTTCCCCCAAGAGCACTATTTGGGGGAAAAAACAGTACTGAAAACTCAATTTTCTCGGCGCTTTGCGTCGAATCAATGAACAAAATATTGGCTACTTCCTGTTGAGAAGAATGGGTCGCCTCAAAGTTTTCAATCGTATAAGTTATCGACGATCGCCCCCCCCCCCAACTTTCAGTTGTCGATAGCAGGGTATATTTTTTGCCCACAGCTACCAATTTTGGCGTATGCGATCAAACTTGTCCTGCCAAGTTACACAGTGCAATCTGGAGTCTGACAGCCCTTACAATAAATTACAGAGATGCAATTCTATTCATTTTTAAATAGCAAATACTAAAAATTTCCTTGCGTTTTTTCGAGATTTCAAATAATTTCTATTGGGCTTTTAGAAACTGTCGTTCTAATTCATGCTCATAGTCCTTTTAAATATCAACGTATTCTTTATAAATGTTTATCCTGCACTGTTTTTTGACGTGTTCTTCGAGCGTTATAAATACATTTTTCGAGGTTATGAAAGATAAAAATTGACATTTCTCGAACCGTTTTTCCGAATTTTTCGGCGAAAAATCGAAAATTTTTTCCTCAAAGACCGCCCTATTATGCAATTGACGACTCTCCTCCTCCAAAAAGTCGCTTGACCCCCGCTGAGTTGTATAGTTGTGTAATCTACACTTTAACTTATATATAACAAGACATTGTATTTATTAGTTATCGACATTCTTTATCATGGCATCTTGTAATAATGAGTTTAACACTCTAACCGAGGCGCAGTTGCTATCTTTTTATTGTAACGCTGAATTGGAAATCGTCGAAGACTATATAGAACAATTTTTGAAGGTTGGTAACTTTACCTAGTTTTTCTTTGTTCAAAATTGTTGGGGATACGGCAGCCGTGACCAATAAAATTAAATCCAATGTAAAATTTAATCAATGATTTTTAGCGTTATTTTTTCCGCTGCGAAATCTCATTGTTTGCGGCTGCCGTGTCGCGAAGTATAAAAGCGGCTATACTATAGAGTTACTTTTAGGAAACTATATTTCCGCCCGTAAACGACGAATTTTATCGCACCGTTCTACAATATAAAGAATCGTGCTTCAAAACCGATCAATTTTTATGTGAACGAAAGCAACTGGAAAATAAAATTCAAGCTTTATATCCTACAGTGTGGACGCACAGACAAAATACTATATCGCAGATAGTAACGATACTTTTTCTTGCGCTTTTATTTTATTCCCTTTTCTTTTCTGTTCTTTTTCTTATTTTTCGGTTTTCTTCTTTTCTTTATTTCATTCTTTTTTTCTCGAGTGGTTCATCGAGTCATTTTTTCCTTTCACAGGGTGAATGCAACGAAGGCAAAAAGGCTAGCGGTTCATGTACTGTCACATTTTCTGAATTTAACTGGACAGCGGCTTTAGAATTGAAGACTTTACATGAATCGTTGACCGCTCTACATACCTCGAAATCGGCGAAAGCCGATATGGATTATCACTTTTCAAAAATGAAATGCGAACTGGCCGTCGAACTAGCCGTCAAAAGTTTCATGGAACATTATCAACTACGGCCCGATTATCCTTGTTACGGTAAAATGCGGGAATTATTTGTAAACTATTCTAATTTTCTTCTCGAATTCGTGTTTTTTTGTATTGTTTTTTCTTTTTTATTTCAGTCAAATTCCATCCAGCCGAAAACGATTTGAATTGTCGTCATCGTGAAAACTTGAAACGCAACTGTACGATACTATTCTTCTTCCTACGTGAAGCTGGTCTTCACCAAGATTTTGTATGCAACGCGAAGCTTTGGCTCCAAAATATGGTAATTTTTATCGGACGGCATTCGATCTCTTTTCATTGCTTTTCGAAAGTTTTTGATTAAAATATTACGGAGTCTGGCGAGGACAACCTGAGCTTGAAAAACAAACTTTCGGGAAAAAAAGAATGTGTTCTAAGTTCCATATGACTCATCAGAAAGTTCAAAAATTAAGTTGCAATCGCCCTGGCGATTTTAAAATCTAATACACAAAAATCAAGTTCCATCTTGATTACAGAAAAGTGATCGTTTTGATTTTTTGTTTCATGTTCAGAAGAAAAAATCAAGATAGACGACCAATCATAATTGAGCGCATTCAGCGATCGAAATTGTGCTCCGCCAATTCCTGCGGATGAAAATTTTTGCAACTTGTCAATTGAATGCGTTGCCCCCTCCCATATTTGTGCATACCGGACGATACCCTTCAAAGTAAATTTATAAGGCCAGAGCCTGCTGTAGGAAAGGTATCATGGCTTTTACGAGAGTGTTGCAAAATATTCCAATTAACATGCTGGTTTTTCATTCGAAATTTTATTTTCCGACATTTCTAAACGAAAAATACAAAAATGCCTATTTTACACGCAAAATGCACTTATTGTAGAAAATAATTAAAATATTCAACTCAATCGGCCATCTCCTGCCGTTCTCCACTTCCTCAGAGACGTGACAAAAACGGTTATTTTTTGAATTTTGGGTGAAAAATGATCATTTTTGACGTTTTCCTGATTAATCTCAGAAAAAAAAATTTTATATAGAAAAACAGTATGTCTATCAAATTCCTGGGCAAAATGACTTCTCACCTTCGAAATACACCCTGTAAAAACCAAAGAACCAACCGCAGAAATTCACTTCAAAGGGTTTCGTTTGGTATGTAATAAACATGGGGGCGAAGCAACGTTTTTAGGTACCAAAAATCCTTTGATTTCCCTCCCATTTTAATTATTTCTTTGTAATTTGGCGATTTTCGATCGGTCATACGTAATTTGAAACATATTTTTCAATTTTCGCATTTAGTTTTTCAATTCATGATGGCTAGAAAAATCACAGTGGCCTTCTTTGCGTTCCCTATAATGAAGGTTTACCAGGAATGCTTATCTTTCAAGATTAGTATTTTAAATCGCAATGCTCATCTCACCGACCGCTATTTTATCCTTTGCCATGTATTACGTTGTCCGCAAGAAATGGGCGAATGGTCGAAAAAATTCATACAACCCTTGCCGCAATCGGATTCTTTGTTCGACAGATCTTTGGTTATGAATCATTTTTTGACGCTTCTACGTATAGTTTTGGAGCCTATCAAGTAAATGGGTCTGTAGCGATTCAGCCACTGTATCAATGCCACATGTTTCGATTCAGCTACTGGCATAGTTCAGCCCCCGAGGCTTTTCAGCCAGTGTCCCGATTCGGCCGCTGATTTTCCAGCATGAAATGATGAATTTTTATTTTTTATTCAGTTGCGAATGCACTTTCTCATATTTGGCGTGTGAAATGAGAAAATTCAAAGGAAAAAATATCATACGGTCAAAATTCACCGCCGTCGGAAGAATAAATCTAAAAATATCTCCTCATCGCGCGGCTTGCGTATGCTAGCCTTCCAAAAAATTGCTATTAATTTGATCCAGCTAATTTTTTTCTCAAAATGTATAAAAATTTGAATATCGTTATCAAATTCTTGAGCACTGAAACAGTAGAAGTTCTAAAACAGGTAGTATTAGAATAGTTGTCAAAAACTTAGAACTTCAGTTAGTCTACGCCATCCTAAACTCTACGTAATCATATCATACATGTAATTGGGGGGACGTGCTATTGGAACTCCCCTCCCCAGAAATCGTCTACCATATGGCTAGCCATTGGGCGACCCTCTCCCCAGGATTTTCCAATCCTATGGGTAGCCGTAGGGACCCCATTACTTTTGGTCGGAAAAATACTGAAAATAGTCAATTTTTTGATAAAAAATGTCAATTTTTGAACAAAAAATGGTCGAAAACGTCAATTTTCTCGGCGCTTCGTGCCACGAATACATTTTTTCGGTCTTTTTAGAAAAAATCACGATTTTTTGAACTATTTTTCTCACTTTTTTCATGATGAAATCGAATTTTTTTCCTTCAGAGACCCCTCTCCCCAAAATTTTGGGAATTACTGACGCCCGGCCTCAAAAAAGTGGCCCGACCCTCCCCCCACACTTCGGGGCCCCGTTACATGTATGAATCATATTCATGGTTTGTAATGAAAAATGAACATTTTTCCTTTCTTCCATAAATACCCCCCCCCCCGTTTCATTTTCAGGCCTGAAAGCGCTCCCTCTGATGAACTCTCGATTTGCATGTCTATGTTTTTTCCTTTACTCTTTCATCTGAGCTAAAAAATTTATAGCTAAATCGATTCTGTGGCGGAAATGACACGGTGGCTAAATCAACACATAATCAAGGGAATAACCTTTAGTTTGAAGTTTATCTGTAGATCTTTTCCCGAAGTTGAATACGTTCCAAATCCTCTCGAAAGTGTAAATTATTAAGTGATAAATTTTTGTATTCATTCATGTACATTTCATATCCGGCTTTGTAACATTTCATTTTAAGAATAGTAAAATCGACAGAAGACTACGAAATTAATTATTTTGTCTTTTACGGTATGCATAGCTCTTATTTTTCATCTAATTTTTTTGTATCTTTTAGGAATCGCGAAAATTATTTGCACGACTACTTGAAAAATACAGTTTCCGACAATTCTTGGGCTATCGTAGATGTTGATGGTGTAAGTTTGATTTTTTGATTTTAATCGGAATTGATTCCAGGTTCAAATTATAAAATTGCCCATACTGTAGTGCGTTTGGTATCCCACAGCAAAAGAAATAATGTTGCACTAAGACTAACCCGTTTTTCCCCTTGGCCTTGTTAACACTAAAATTTGCATAAAAGTGGTAAACTTTGCCTATACCTGATCTCCATACAAGAACAAAATGTAAAAATCACATCGAAAGCATGCAATTGGAAAACCCGCATGACATGAAAATTGACTTCTGCACCGTGCACAAAAAGTCCTAAAAATTTTGTGAGCGAGCTCCAAAAACTGTGCTCAGCGCACAAGAAAATTTTGAGTTCAAAACTCCTGTGAAGTTCGAATGGTTGTAACTCCGTAGAAGTATTGCTGGTCTTATCAAACGCGATTTTTACATGCTTATATCTTTCGTAGTTCCTTAAGCTCAAGTATAATTCAACTTTCTATCGTTTACACATTTATGCAAATTTCTGTGTAAAGAAAGAGAGCGGTTAGTTCAACACTATCATTATAGAATGAGCAATTCCGGAATTTACATTTTGAAAACTTGTATGCTTAAATAATTTTTGTTCAGTTCGAGTCGGATATGATCAAAATAACCGAGAGTGATATGCTATGTTTTCTTAATCAATTCGATTTCGAATTGGCCTTACACGGGTATTTGGCTGAATATATAGAAATCGGTAAGAAAGGAAAAATTCTCTATTCGGCTTTCACACACATGCACGCGAATTTTCATTTCCAGAATTAACCGAACATCGACTTTTCGTCTTGCTGGCTTTTGCGCTTTCAACGTTGAAGATTTTGCAGGACGGTTTGAAAAACTATAATTCTAAGCAATACGAGCAAGTTTGTCGTCGACTTGCCTTAATGATCAGGTTAGTGGAGATTCACTTTTTTGACTATACCGGATCCGTATTCATAAAATTTTTTCCGTCGGATTTGGGTCCGGATGCAGTGATCGGATCTTGATCCGTATCCAAAAAGTAGGTAGGATATCTGATTCGATTCCGTATATCCGCCTCATTCCTACAAAAATAATAAACTAAGGAATTTAAGTTCAATATATATTCGACACTTTATCCCTATATATTTTCGATGTAATTTTTTCCAGATTGACTATCCAGTATGTCGGAAATATTTATCGTTACGCTTGTAAGGCGACGATTTCCAAATCGTTACGAAACGAATTTGACGCTTTAGTTTCGCGTTCCGCGCTACACATTTTGTCTATCAAAAAGTAATTTTGTCATTTTCTGAGCCATCGGTATGTATCTGATCAAAATTCGAAATTTCTAAAATTCAGCTTTTAAAGCAGTTTTCTACTTTAATCAATCAGGAAACATTTTTTCAAATATCATTTTGAGCGCATGAAAAATCTTATTCGTGTTCTTGATATCCATATTCCGCAAACCGATTCAAGTTGTTGAATTTTTAGATGCAAATCGTCGATTTTACCTATCTGAAAAATACAAAAAATAGCGTTTCTACCATTTTTTAATGTTGACATTCTCATCATTGCACTTCTGAGATAATTCAATATTTATAATGTTTTAATGCGAATTTTAAAATTTCCGATTTTGTCCCAAAGCGTCTTGTCCACTGTTCTCACGCTCTTGTAACCAGGATTTGTTTTTTCGCTTCAAGACTAGGAGTTTGGCAAATTTTAGTCGATTTACCCTACGATTTGATTCGCATGGAAACTCGTTATCGATTAGTTTACTGTTTTTTAAACGGCGATTCGTTGAAAATGTCAGAATTATTCTCTTTGCAATTGATCGATCTTAAAAATTCTTTGGGAAGTATGCTCATTATACAGTTTGTTTGAGTGCTTTTTCTAGGTTTCAATGTTTACTTGCAGACTGCATACTATTGCAGCAAAGATTATCAGATCTTCACGAAACCGATGCTACTTATTTGATAACCGCTTTGGGTAGACTAATTTGCATAATCGACGAACGAAAATTGGTCGATGCGATCGTTGCACAAATTTTTCACGTAAAATTTCGCATATTCGAATTTTTCGGATCTTTTTTCGAAATTTGGAGGTCACTTTTTAGGCATGCTTCGTCGACGAAAGTACCAGAATTCATTTTCACAAAGCGGGTAGGCACATTATGCAAGACGTGGCGGATAAATATTTGGATCTCGTGGGTTTTTGTTTGGATATGATCGATGAAAATTTGAGTAAAATCGGCGGAGTAAGTTTCTCAATCAATATTCAAGTTCTAATATGATATATAACTGACTTCCGAAGTCTGGGTGATAGTCAGTCAAGCGACTTTTTTTATGAGTGGGTTCATAGAATGCGCACACAATTTTGGAATGCTGATCCAAAAAATTTGAGTTTTTCGCATAGAAATTCCGGAAAACTATACTCGAAAAAGTATTTTTTGTCGTTTATAGCTCGAGAATTGATACTGTCGACTATTTTTTTGTTCGAAAATATGCCTTTAAATTTGTGGGGGTTCGGAAAACGCCCAAACGGTCGGACTCAGAACCCAAACGTTTATATACAAAAACACAGGTTACCCGGTTACCTCCACCAACCCCCTAATTTGAAAATTTGGGCAAAA
Source organism: Romanomermis culicivorax (assembly GCA_963922205.1). Classification (NCBI taxonomy): domain Eukaryota; kingdom Metazoa; phylum Nematoda; class Enoplea; order Mermithida; family Mermithidae; genus Romanomermis; species Romanomermis culicivorax. The sequence continues at coordinate 437,969 of CAWUHX010000254.1, read as the reverse complement.
AAGTGTTTTTTCGCCATTTTCCCGAAAATTTTATAGATTTACTCGAAAAATTGCCCTCTCTTTGACTTTTTTTGTAATTTTTGACCCTCTAAGGATTTTGGAAAACTGGTATAATCCCTACGAAATTTGGATTCACCCCTCAACCGGGCAGAGGTTTTACTGGTATGTTCAAAAAAGACTATTTTCTACCGGAAAATTAACATCTTAAATGTATTTCATTTTAGAGTGGTCATTTTATGCCACAAAATAATCTTTTTTACCGTTTTTGTTCAATAATAACCATTTTATATTTTAAAAAATAGATTTTTAAACGTTCTTCTTTCTAGAATGACTATTTTCTACGGAAAAATTGTATTATTGGCTTTTTTAGAAACTGTCGTCTATAAAAAAATGACCATTTTAAAATTGACTTTCTTGGCGTTTTTTCTAAATTAACTATTTTGTGCCAGAAATTTGACATTCTTAACCCTTGTTGTTCAAAAACAATTATATCTAGTTGAGAAATTGAAGTTTTGTTCAAAAATGACCATTTTCTACCGAAAAAAATTTAAATTTTTCACCGTTTCTTGTTCTAAAATGAATATTTCACTTGATAAAATGACATTTTTAATCGTTTTTTTTAACGAACGTACTCAACCGAGTACTTGGTTATGTGTTTTTGGAACGAAATTATCATTTTCTTTGAAAAACGACATTTTTAATTTTTATTAAATTTTAATCGAGCTTCAGTTTAAAAATATCAAGCCAATTTATGTGATATGTCGTTGACTTTTTGACACGTTCCAAACATCAGGGAATCTGAACTTATGGAAAATTAGTTTGAAATTAATTCTCATCCCAGCCTTCATATTCGTCTTCATTTCTTTGTTTTGTACAGTACGCTTTAGAATTATCCGGCGCCTTACCTGTCGATCAATTTCGATTAGAAATTAATCGATTTCCGTTGATACAAAAATGGTTGAGATTTCCTTTACAATCGATGCCGAACGCTCTGGGTCAACAAATTTTATTATCTCTCAATTTTCGGTACGTCGATGCGCAAAAAAAGCAATTATTTTTGGATCCTATTTTGCATATTCGAATCGCTTTCGCCATCGCTAAAGCTTACGACGAATTATGTTCGACTCAAGCGACGAACATTTTTAGCGGCTCGGTGAAGAAGGTAAAAATTTCAATTTGAAAAATCACTAGGCTCTTCTGAGAAGTTCCACCTTGTCTATAATAAGTCAGAAATTAATTATAACTATAAGTCATCCACAAGAAATTCATTCTACACGAAAATCAGGTCTCGCATGGTTACAGTAAGCCAAAATTTGATATAAGCAACGTTTCGCTGTTCCTTCAGCGCGGCGCTAATAAAGTTGGGCCCGCGCTAATGAAAATTTAACTAAGGCTAAGGGAAAGTCACAGGAATTAAGGGAAGTTAATGGCTGCGCTAATGGGAATGCCGCTAAAAGACAGTACAACGTTTACTTGAATGTTAAATGGGATGGAAAATGCCAAAAAAAGTCAATTTTATAAGATTCTGTCTACAACTTCAGCAGCTATATTTTCGTCAATCATAAAATCATTTTCAATCAGATTAGTGTGCAAACTTTTCAATGCTAAAAGATAGTCGTCAATAAAAGTGTCAGTTTTGTGTTAAAAAATGGTAATTTTTGAGAGAAAAAAGTCGAAAATATCATTTTATTGGTAGAGAATGGTTATTTTCGAACAAACGATCTCTAAAATGTTGGCAGAAAAGGCTCACCTTGGAACTAAAGACTGTCAGAAATATCAATTTGTTTGTAGAGAGTAGTCATTTTCAAGTGATAAACGGTTCAGAAATGTAAATTTTTTGGTGAAAATAAAATTATTTTCTGTACGCAAAAGTCAAAAGTTGCAATTTTCGGCAGAAGATAGTCGTTTTTGAACAATAAACGGTCGAAAGTGACTATTTTCTGGTGAATAATTATTTTTCAAAAAAAAAAACGTTCGAAACTTTCAGTTTTTTAATGGCTAGTTTTGAACGTTTACAGTAGAAAATGTCAATCATGGGGGAAGAAAATGATCATTTTCCGAAGAATAGTAGTTTAAAATGTCATTTTTTGTTTGAGAATGGTCATTTCTTAGCAAAGAAAGTCAAAACTGTAAATTTATTGGTAGAAAATGGTCATTTTTGAACAAAAAAGTAGAATGTATCATTTTTTGTTGTAAATGTTCATAATTGGACAAAAAGTCGTCAAAAATGTCGATATTTTTGGTGTGTCAAGTTTTTGTAAATAGTGATTGACGAACGAAATAAGTCAAAAGAGTCAATTTTTGATTGAAAATGGTCATTTCTAAACAAAAAGGTGAAAAATGTTTTTTGTTGAAAATAGCAATTTTTGAAAGAGAAAGGTCAAAATATAAATTTCTCGGTAGGGAATCTTTGAATAAAATATATCGAGAATGTCAATTTTTTCTGTTGAAAATTGTCAGTCTTGAACAAACATCGGTCAATAATGTTAGTTTTTGGGTAGAAAGTGATCGTTTATGAGGAATAAAAGACAATGTCAGTATTTTGATGAATGGTCATTTTTCAACAAAAAGTTTTCAAAATTGCACATTTTTTCGGTTTAAAACTGTCAATTTTGAAAAAAACGGTCGAAATACAATCAATATTTCGGTATAAAATGATTATTTTTGAACGGAAAACGCCCAAAATGTCAAACTTTTCTTGCGCTTAGCCCCATAAAGTCATATTTTTACAGTTCTTAGCATATACATTGATTGTGAACCGTTTTTCGAAAATTTGGGACGAAAAAATCGAAATGTTGTTTTTTCAAACGACCCCTTCTACAAAAGTTTTGGGCAGTCCAACATCCCACTTGCTAAAAATTTGATTTATCCCCAGTTCTCGATGCTTCGTTAACATTACAATGTTAGAAACCGCGTTTCAATTAATATTTATTTATTCAGGCTGCTAAAATCGCATCAACTGTCAGCGGAACTGTCAATTTTCAAGATCAATTCGAACAATTTTGTTTCGAAATTTTAGCTCGTCTAAAGTTCCATAAACAAAGTTTAGTAGACGCGAATGTAATTTTGAACAATTTACCCCAAACATTAGCCGGACAAGTTGTCAAATTTCAGCTTAAATCTTCCGAGTAAGTTGCCGAGTTTAAAAACCTTTTTTCTCTCCAGTCCCGTGCTTTATTTTCCAAATTTCAAGTATGCTCGCGGAGCCCGATTTATTTAAACCCGTTGAACTTATGCTTCAATATTGTAAATATAAACCAACGTTGGCTGCTTTGGGTTCGATTTTGCCACTTTTAGTCAAAGAAAGGGCATTTTTGAACGACGAAAAGTTTGTTGGAAATTTCTCTCTGTTGCGTATACAAATATACTCATTACATCATTTCAGATTGCTCAAAATTGTAAAAAGCTTGCTCCTCGCCGACGAAACTTATTTAGATTACGCCAAACAACTTTTCAAATCGGATTTTCCCGGAGAAAACCTGAAGAATGCGATAAATATGTTTACTGTAAGGTTTATATATGTATTTTAAAAACTAAAAGTTACTTTTTCTTCAAATTGAAAATTTGTTTCAGGATTTTCTATCCGTTAATCCTGGCGCTGATAATTCTACATTTTTGTGCGAGTTGGTACACAATAGTGATCCGAAAGTTTGGAATTCCGCGAAGCCATACTTGCTTACTATGGATTCGATTATTGAGCAATATTTTTCCATTGAGTTTTCTTTAAAGTCGATTTTGCCTCTTTTCGCAAAATTTTTTGAGGTAGGAGGGTCTTAAACAAATTTAATGCATGTTCATATTGAAAATTCACCTTGAAATTCATTTCGAGTTTATTTAAGATTCATTTTAACCGTCAAACGCAACATTCATTCAAATTATTTTGGACATTCTTTAAACATTCGCGCAAGTTTAAATTTAAATTAAAATTTTCTAAACATCTAAACATTTAAAGCTTTTTAAAATGATTCTTGATTATTCATTAATCATTCCATGTTTCCTGTACATTTGGTTCAAGTATTCAACAACATTCATTTTTAAACAAAGTTTAAACGACAATTTTTTTCTCTCAATATTTTTAATTTTAAAACATTTAAACATTTTTTAACATTTGAATATTTTTCAACATAATTCTTTTTCAAAAAAATTATAGTTAAAACGTTTATTTGAAACATTTATTTTTGGCATTGAGCAGCATTTTTTGACAATGATTTCCAGCATTAAATATAAATTTTGAGCATGTTCTATTTCAAGCAGTATATCAAACATCCATTTTAAGCATGCTCGTATTAAGCGTTCTTTCTAACATTTATTTTAAGCTTGAACAACATTCATTTTGATCCTTTTGAGCGTCTTTGACAATTTTCCAAATCAATTTTCAAATTTTATGGTATATTTTTAAGCATTTCTAACACTTAAACATTTTTTACACTTGAACATATTTCCTCAAAACTTTTTAAAATGTAAACACCATATTTTATTCATTAAACTACATTCGTTTTAGGCATTAAACGTTAATTTAAATTATTGAAATTATCAATTTTAAGTACTTAATATTTAATCATTTTTTAAACATTCAAGTATTTTTAATATAAATTAGAATTTTTGTTTAAATGTTAAAAGAACGTACAAATTTTAACATTCTTTAGCGTTTAAATATTCTCTGACGTTTAAACATTTTAAACATTAAAGCATTTTTCCCGAAACGTTCTTAAGCATCATTCATCATGAATATTCTAGCATTTTTTAATGTTTTTCAAATATTTTCAATATTCAAACATGAACGTTCAGACATTTTTCAACATCTAAATTTAAATTTATTAATATTCGAATATTTTTTAACATTTTTTTGAAGAATTTCCCAAACGTTCATTTCGATCATCAAACGACATTCATTTTTTAAAGAACATTCATTTTGAATATCCTTGCATTTTTAAACATTGTCCTAACGTTCTTAATATTTGAACTTTTTTAATCATTTCTTTCGGCATTTAAATTTAAAAATTTTAATTTTTGAATGTTTTTGAAGTTTTAGACATTTTCTAAGCATTTTTTCACGAAAAAACATTTTTTTAGATTTTTAATCATTTTTTAAACGTTTTTTAAATAAAATTGTTCATTAGACGGCATCAATTTTTAAAATTCATTTTAAGAATGTTTAACATAGTATCTCAAGCATTAAAGAACATTTATTTTTAAACATTTTCTAAACATTGAAATGTTTTCGACATTTAAATTTAAATTTCCAGCAGTTAAAAATTTTTCCGAGTTCCAACATAATTCGAGCATTTCTCATGATAAATATTTTTTGAAACGTTGTTTCACATTGTTTTGAAGGTTTTCTAAACAACGTTCGTGAATATTTTTTTAACATCTAGTTTTAAATTAAATTTTTTGAACATGCAAAATTTTTCAACATTTGAACATTTTCTAACTAGTGTTGTACAACATTAATTCATTAAACAACATTCATCTTAAGCATTAAACATTAGTTCTAAACATGTTCATAATGTTACGAAATATTTCATTTTCTCATTCAGAATTATCTTCTTCACATTCGACAACAACCTAAAGCGGCACTATTCGGCAAAATTTTCGGCGAAGGTCAACTAAACGATTTTCTAGACCGGTCGTTTTATCATTCCTTTCCATATTTGGCGTACGCTTCGATTTTGACCGAAGAAATAGGTTTGATGAAAATTCATGGCGATTTTTATAACGAAATGTTACGTTTTCCTACGACTGCCGTCGAACAAGCCTGGAAAGTATGTCTAAATTTTTTTTATTTATCTTTCTGTTTCATTTTTTTCGAATTTGTCTGGTCCCGATTTTACAAATTTTAAATTCTCGGTTTTGGTTTTACAGTTTTGAAGACCAATATAATTTATGCTGGAGTTTATCTGCCTCAGTAAAAAGCACATTGAAGCCTGATAAACATTTCATACGATAATTAATGATATATGATATCGAAAATCAAGTTCTTCATCGTAGAAAAAAATGTGGGAAAAACCGCATTCCAAAAGTTTGGCCCTTCTACAGAAGGCCAGTAATTTTTGCCTGAAAAAAATATGTATTTCTGGGACGGCGCGCCGAAACAGTCGCATTTTTGACCATTTTTTGTTCAACAATTACTGTTTTCTGCCAAAAAAATTACATTTTTGAGCTTTTTTCCAAGAATACCCCGTTTTACACGAGAAAATAGACATTTTCGATCGTTTGTCTACCGGGAAATGGCATTTTTAATTATATATGTAAAAGAGGCCTCGAGGTCTGGGGGACCGGGCTACTTTTTTTGAACCGGGCTCAGTGAATCCCAAAGTCGTAAATTCAAAAAATGCCAAATCGAAACCGAAGCCGGAAACCTCAGAAAAGTGAAACCGGTCCACCCCTAATATTTTGCTATATTAAGTTGTATGTCTTGAAAAATACAATGTCTAGAACCGGAGAGAAAATCGGAAAATACCCCAAAAATCTCGATTTTCAGTTTTTCAATCTTAATTTTCAATGTTTCGGTTTAAAAAAATGATGGTCTTCATTTTAGTTCCGGATGCACATTTTTTCGTCGTTTTCTGTTCTCGACTTTCCGTAGTTGGTTTTTTTTAACTCCCATTTTGAAAATTCTATCTAGAAAGTCTGCAACAAGCACAGTCTCAATTTGAATATCAACCGTTTGCCCGTTTCGTTGTGGCTCGACTTAGTGCTCAGCCAAAAAATCCATCACCCCGTATTCTGTTGCGCTTTGGAGAAGTTTCTGCGCCATTTTTTCCGTATTTTTCGATCTCCCGATCCGTAAGAAGACGTATTTCTTTAATTTTGAAAAAAAATCATGTCGCTCTCTTTTTTCTAGCTCCCTGCCGCCGATTATACTCGCTAGTAAATATTTGGTGTCCTTCAAAGAAAAATTATCCAATCTTTTGAATATGCTAGTTATCGACGATAGTAATCCTCGAAGATTTGATGAGTAAGTTTTTATAAATGCATTCAATTCATACATAAGCTTGATTGAATTTCGCTTTATTTCGTTTTCTGCTTATTCATTTGATTTATTGACATTAAATGCAAATTTTTTTCAGAATAATTATCGCTTCCAGAACTTGGATCGATGACGGCAGTTTACGCCATGTGTCGCGAAATATAGTCCAAACGATTCTTCCTCTGAAACACGTGCTCAAGAAGATTTTAGACGAAGAAGAAGTATAGTGCAGTGCGTTTAATTTTCGGCATATGCTCAAAAGAGCGACAAATTTAATTAAGTGTAACAGGGTGCGAAAACATGAAAATTTGAAAATTTCTTGAATTATTATGTAAGCGTTTTTCTTATCCCTTGGTAGTCATTCGGTTCCTTCCTTTAACAATTTTTTCTCCAACTAAACTTTCGTAAATATTTTTTGCCGTTCCTGGAAATTTTCTCGATCAATTTTTTCAAGGATACTTTCTTCGATTACATCGACGATGATCGAATCAAATCGAAACTTTCGCAAAAATGCGCTCCTTGGGAGAAATATCGTCAAAATGACGTTTTCTTGGCCAAAAATCCAAACTACCCGTCGCCCGTTCATCAAACGTACCGCTCGACCGCGGACGTTATCAATTTATCGGATTTACGTTCGATTATCGATCGTTTGAAAATTATTGGTTCGTCTTGCGAAGCTCCGCCCCCCATTTCGATCAACAACGAAATTTTAAGTTTGGTGTCCATTACGTTGACGGATTTTACGAATGACCGTCAAATTTTTCGAATCGTCGATGAGAATTTTGATCATCTAAAAAAATCTGCATCGTAAGATAGCATTAATGGTCATTTTTTGTAATATATGTAGCTCTCGATTCTGGTTGCGATTCTAAAATTTTCAAAATATCGATTTTGGTTTCGGTTCTGAAAATACAGAAACCGTACGGTCCCCGTCCGGTCCCGCTTCCTATGCTTGAATTTTTTGATATCGATTACGGGTACGGCTCTGGTTTTAAAAATCAAGCAATTACGTGGTTCCAGCCTCACTTCTTGAATTTTTGGAGTGACGGTTCCGATTCGGCTCCTGAAAATCCTGGAACCGTGCGGTTTCGGCCTGGTTCTGTTTCCCGATTTTGAATTTTCGAATTGTTTACGGTTATGGTTCTGTTTCTAGGAATAAAGGGTCGGTTTGCTAACATGTCCGCTTCATGAACTTTGAGATCATGTATCCGTTCCGGTTCTGAAAATCGACAACTGTAGTGCTCCTTGGGAATATAGTTTAGGATTTTAAAGATCCAGAAACTTTTCAGTTCCGTTCCCGTTTCTTTAAATTTTTAGGATTTCAGTTTCGGTTCTGAAAAATCGGGAACTATTTTTAGGGCTTCGTTCCCGTTTTTGACTTCCTGCAATACCCGTTCGAGTTTCGTTTTGCTTCCTATTCCTTTATGCGTGGAAATGGGTTACGGTCGCGAATATAAAAATCTAGGAATCGTACGGTTCCGGTCGCCTTTTTTGATTTTCGAGATATCAGTCCCTACTCTACCTATGAAAGTCCTGGAACCGTACGGTTCCGGTCCGGTGCCGCTCCATGTTCTTGAATTTTCGAAATATCGCTTGAGGTCATGATAGTTCTGATTGTAAAAATCCAGGATTCTGCCTCGAGCTTTTAGAATATCCGTCACGATTCCACTTCTGAAAATATGGTTCCAGTCCGTGAATTTTTCGGAATATCGTTTGCTTATGGCACCGATACCGGTTCATAAATTCTTCTAATGTCGATTTTTTTCTGATTGTAAAAATCCAGGAGTCGTTCGGTTTTGTTGCAAATGAAAAACCCGCATTCTTGTTCTGATCTATTTTCCAGTGATGAATATCGGTTCCGGTTCCTAAGTTTCAAGTTATTCGGTTCCGGTTCCTAAATTTTATTCGGTCAATATTGATTCCGGTTACCGGTTCACTTGCATCTGTTGATATTTTTTAGATTATATCAAATTTTTCGTTCGGAAATGGATATTCTAAACGATAAAAATAGGAACATGTTGCGAGAGCTGTATAAGAATAGTGAATGTCAGGTACATAATGAACCTTATTATTGTGTTGTTAGTGACTGAAAAATCGCATTTTTCTTTTTTTTTAGGTTGATGTGGTTTTGAAGTGTTCCGGTTTTTGTAAATCCCCTAATAATTTGCGTGTGAATGTAATATTTATATTTGATATTTTAAAGGTGCAGCATGTGATGTTTACACGATTATATATTTCTTCTAGGCTACGCAAAGTTCGTTAGATCAATCGGTGACTGTAAATTTGGATTCTAATAGGCAAGCTTTCGGAAAAATCGCAGAAAATTTACGCAAAACTACTAACAGGAACGTTTGTGGAAAAGTCATGTCGTTGGTTTTAATTGCCAAGTAAAGTTTCGAAGCTTTGCAACTTTCAGTTTAGTTGTAATATTTATTGCTACGTTTGAAAATTCTGAGGATTTCTTATATTCCGAGTCAAAATTCATTGCCGAGCAAATTGTGCCAGCTGCACGGAACTAACTTTTTTCTATTGTAGAATAATAATGCAAAATTATTAGCGCGGTCCCGAGGTCTGTTTTAGGGAGGTCATTTGATAGAAAAATCTTTTTTTGTCAGAAGTTCAAAGAATAATTCAAAAATATTTTTTATAGGAAAAATTAACAGTTTCACAGTTCCCAACAATTATCATTCGCTATCAACACTTTTTGAAATTTTTGTTCAAAAATGACTTTTTGAAATCAAAATATTCCCATTTTTTACCGTTTTTTCAAATTACCATTTTAGAGTTTTTTATTCAAAAATGGGACCTTTTTAACAATTTTACCCCCACCGTTTTTTTTTGTTTCTCACGCTTTTCCTGTGTAAGAAAAGACAGAAACTTAAGAAAATTTACGTAGCAACCGGAATCGAAGTCAGAATCTGGTTTTTCAAAGCCAAGTGTCATATCCACTCGACCAAGCAGGCACAACTAAACAAGACTGAAAATAATCATTTGACCAAGCATGTTTACTGACTGCTATTTTAACTAAACCACTTCATTTGGAAGAGCCTCAACAGCGCTGCGCCCTTCGGGCGCAGCTGCTGTACCCTAAGCCTAAGCCTAAGGAAAATTTTAAAGGAAAAATTAATGTCTACTCACTAGTCACAGAAATCGGACCTTTTTAACAATTTACACAAAGAACAGGAAAAGCGTGAAAACAAAAAAAACGGTGGGGGTAAAATTGTTAAAAAGACCCCAAAAATGACCATTTTCAAACAATAAGCTGAATGTGTTGATGGATCACCAGCATGCGCAAGAAAAACGACTTTTCAGCGTTTCTTGATAAAAAAATGACCATTTACAATCAACAAATTGGATTCTGCTCAGAAATGATGATTTTCTATATAGTAGAGACATTGATATTTTTACTTTCTGTTCGAAATGACCCTTTTTTATTAGAAACTTTACCTGCTGGCTGTTTTTTATTCACAAATGACAATTTCTTACTGTGAAAATTTCACTTTTGGTCGTTTTCAATTTAAAATGACAGTTTTGGATCGTTTCGTCCATTTTAAACCGATTAAGTGATTTTTTTGTTTCAACATGCCAGTTTGAGCTGAAAATTGAGTTTTTTGTGCAAGAATGAGCATTTTCTGCTGAAGAAATGAACTTTTCTAACTTTTTTGTTTAGAGATGACCGTTTTGTACTAAAAAATTGGCATTTTTGATGGTTTTTTGTTCTTGAATGGCTATTGTCCTCAAAAAATGACTTTTTTGTTTGTAAATGAGTATTTTCAACAACAAAGTAATATTTCTAAGTTTTTATGACCAAAAGTATTGGACCCATACATTAGTTGGAAGGAAGTGCTATGGGAGCTCCACAGAAATCCTAGACCATATAGCTAGCCATCGGGCAACCCCCTCAAAGGGTTTTCGAATCCTATGGCTATAATAGCCGTAGTGACCCCATACTTTTGGTAGGAAAAATACTGGAAAATTTCAATTTTTTGATGAAAAATGTCAATTCTTTTACAAAAAATTGTCAAAGACGTCAACTTTCTTGTCGCTTCGCGCCATGAGTACATTTTTTCGGTCTTTTTAGAAAAAAATTACTATTTTTCGGACTTATTCCGTGAAAAAACACATTTTTTTGGAGGCCCTTCCCCTCAAATTTTGGGAATTACAGACGCCCGGTCCAAAAAAATGGCTCAACACCCCATACCTGTAAGACCTCCGACCAGTTGGGGGGGGGGGGGTAAATCCGAAATTTTGGGGGGGGGGTAGGAAAAAGTCGAAATTTTTCCCAAAAAAGGCCAAAAAACATACACTTTTTGGCAAATTTTTTTAATTTTTTCCCAACTGGGGGGGGGGGGTTGGGGGGGGAAAAATGATTTTGGGTATAGGGTTGGCCGAGTTGGGGGGGGGTCCCCCCCCCCAACCCCCCCCCCAAGTACAGGTATGCAACACCCCCCCCCCCCCTAGACCTCGGGACCCCGCTACATGTATGATTGAACCTAAGGGCTAACCTATATTTTGGCCATTATGATCGACAAATCTTGGGATTGTTATAGCAGGCCCTCGATTACATTGTATGGTAATACTATGTCGGAAGGCAATATTTCAAAGTTCATTGTTGCATAAAATTTGCAATGCATGTTCTGAAAACTTGAATTTTTACTACAATCGGTATTCTCTTCAATTTTCGTAAAAATACAGACGTGTTTAATTTCGTCTTGTGAAGGTTTGTTCACGAAATTGGTGATTTCGCATTTAGTTCATATTAGGTAGAAAATATTTTCCAATTATTTTCTAGAGAATTGGCGGACATCGATTCGGCTTCTGTGACCGAAATTCTTTTCCGGCGAATTCATCATTTGGGCGCTGAAGTTTTCTATCATATTATACGAAAGTTGGACACCAAATCTTTGGAATTTTGCATCAACGAATTAGCTTTTAAAGAAACGATGCGCATTTTGGGTCAGGTACAATTTGAGCTTCAGAGTAATCTTAAGAACTGATTAAAATTTTTCGACTGTCAGATTGGTTTTTCCGATTCATTTAAAACTTTACACTGTTTGGTTGAATTTAAACTCGATCTTTCAGTTTTTGTGTAAATTTCAATTTTTAACTTTACATTTTCTGCATGCTTAGGCTTTTATCGCCGGTAATAGCCAACAAGTCGAATCGATGTACAAAATTATAAACGCTTACAAGTCCTTTTTTCCTCTTTTGGTGCCTTATTTTACGCCCTGCGCAGCCGAGCCCGCGAGTTTTCTGGCGATTTATCATCAAATTACCACGCAAAAAATCGCCAACGATTTTCAATTTAAACAAGACTTATTACAAACAGTACTATTTACGGCATAAAGTTACAAAAATTTTTAACGAATGTTCAATTTTCAGGTCGACTTGAACCATATTTTGGATAGATGTTCTCGCGATCAAGTTATCGCGCTTTATAACTCCGCTTTGGGCGGATTTGTGAACTATTCTTCGGATTCTATTGGACAGGTGATTTTTTTTACGTAGTGATAGAAAATGATTCCTTACAGTAATTAGGAAATCACAGAAAATCAAGTAACCTGTTTCCCAATTCTTTTATCCATCAAAGGGAATTGCGACTGTTTCGATAGATCACACGGGATGGGGTTATATTACACTAACAGTTTTTTACACCAAAATTTGCTTAAGTATGAAAAACGTTACAGAACGACAAAAGATGTATAAACACATTCCATCAAAAATATATCTCATACGACAGAAAGCTGACTTTAACTGGTGCGTTGTTAATGTATATTAAACTTGATTGAAATTAAGAATTGTTTATTTCTCGAAATATCAAAACCCATGATTAATCTATTTCAGTTTTCGAGATCATCTACTATTGAGCGCATACTTTGCCATTAAATTGAGCTCTAGTGGCAAAGCTTAACACATTTATGCAAACAAAAACGGGAAAACGGTTATTGTAATATTGCACCATCATCCGTGAGCAGACTGCCATATTGGGTTGGGGTATGACGGGTATAACCCCTACCTAAAGCCCTTAAAATTGATTTTTTGGTTGGCTGATTTCGAGATAAAATGGCGCGTTTAGCGGACATTTAGCTATACTACCCCTGCAAATTGTCAACTTTACCGCTACAAAATATGACCTTGGGGAGCTCTGTCCATGGGCTAAAGAACGCACTGTAACACATAAAATGCTAGAATTTACACCCAAAAACGCTCTTCCGTTAGTATGATGTAGGGTTTTTTCCATGCCGCTCGATTCGCACCATACGGAATTAACTGAATTTAGAAAAAATACCCGTCTTGCTCCGGGTTTCATATTGAAATCACATAAAAAATCCGTACCGTACGGGAAACTCGGTAGAAGTTTTCCGGATCAGCCGAGAAAATTCGTATGGTACGAAAAAAACATTGTTATGATGATATTATAATTCCATGAATGTGCAAAATTCACGAGCAAAACCACTTTTATAAAATTTCGTTTTTCTATGGAACATTTTTAAAATTTGTGCGTGAATGGTATTCAAACTTTTATCGTTTAGATTTTTCGGAAGCATTGCTCAATCTTGATTTTCCACAAATATCCGGAAACTTTTTGCGTTTGCTTCAAGCGTCTGTTGGGAGGTAAATTTTCGATTATAATTTTGTGCCTCGGATGCACGATCTCTCGTTACTATTTCGGACGATGTTCAATGGAGCCTTGATATTCAGGAAAACGAATCTTCTCGCTAAAGTCTACAATATGATGCGCTCAAAAAACACGCGGGAAAAAAATATCCTGCGATTCCGGAAATATCCAGAAAAGTTCAAAGAATATCATATCTAAATACTTTTGGAAATTTTAGATTTTTACAGTCGAAAATGCTTTCGCGTTCCAGCCTTTCAAAATTCCAAAACTGAATTTCTCTTAAAAACGTTCGTTGTAAAAAAATTGTCTCTTTATCGGAATTTTTTGACGTATCTCGTAGTCGTGCATTCGAGGTTCAAATAATAACATTAATGCGTTGGATTGCAAGTGTCATCAGTATAACTCTCGAGAATCATCGAAGAATGGCTGGAAATATGATGACTGCCTTCAGATTTACCAATTGTATGACTGAAGCACATTTTTCCGGTAGAAAATGGTCATTTTTAAACAGAAAACGGTTAAAAACGCCAATATTCCGACACAAGAAAGGTAATTTTCGAACAAAAACGATTCAAAATGCCAATTTTTTAGAAAAGGATCATTTTGGAATCGTATTTTGAATAAAAATATAAGTCGAAATTCGAAATTTTTTTGGTAAAATTTGACTCTTTTCAACAGAAAACATTCGAAAAATGTCCATTTTTAAATGAAAATACCATTGCTCTACGAAAAACGGTCAGAAACTTAATATTTCAGTAGAAAATTATCGTTTTCGAACGGTAAATTTAGTAATGCCAATTCTTTGGTAGAAAATTATCATTCTTGATTGAAAAACACTCGGAAATAGTTTTTTTCGTTGTATATGATTTTCGAAAGAAAGATGATTAAAAGTGCCAAATCTGAATAGAAGTGGCCGTTTCCGGGGCCAAAAATTGTTTAAAATATAGAGTTACTGATAAAAAACAGTCAAATTTTATAATAGACCAAATATTTCCATTTCTTAGTCAAAAATTGTCTTTTTTCAACAGAAAATAATCAAAAAATTACGGTTTTGCTAAGAATCGTTGTTTCTAAACGAAAAATGCTCAAAAATATGAATATTTCAGTTGGACAAAAAACAGCCAAAGTTGACTACTTTTTTGTTTAGAATGAAAAAAATTTGTTTTGAAAAAAATCTATAAAAAAGTCAATAATGCGGCAAAAAATGTTGACGTTTGTAAAGACGATTAAAAATGTCAATTTTTTAGGATAACATAACTTTGATCTGAAAGTGGTCAGTTTTGAATTTTGATCAGAAAACTGTCATTTTTTAACCGAAATTAATCGGAAATAACAATTTTTTGGTTGAAACTTGTCGAAATAAAAAATAAAATATTCAAAAATGATATTTAGAGCGCTTAGTCTATAAATGCAAACTGTTTTTTGAACCGTACTTTTTGGGTTCAATTGCCGGCTCCCATTACGAGTAGTTGATGGCCGGAGCCACAAAATGTCCACTTTACCACAAAAAGGAGAAATTTATTCCGTTATTCTGTCACACATTTCAGTTTGTAGCGGTGGAAAAATTCCTAATGACCTGCTGACTGATTTGGCGTCGAAGTTCGACAATGACGCCCCATCGGCGGACAATGACGAATTGACCAATTTAATGGTAGAATACAGAATTTTTTATTATATATACGTTTTAAATTTAGCCATTTTTCATCTACAGGCTAACGATTTGGCGACATTTTTAAGCAAATTTTTGCACGAAGCCAGATTTTCTAGAAAGTGCAAAATTTGTTCGTCTAACGGTCTATTGCATTGTTGGCGGGATTATTGCGGTCCGTTGAGTAAATTTTGCGCCGTCATTTTTGATACCCTATCTTCGTCGGAAGACATTTCCACTATGACGATACATGAGTGTCAAGAAGGTATACATTCGCTGAATTTCAGTCTATATTTCAGTTTTGTTTTAAAGCACACCTTTTTGTGTTTTAAAATGACTATTTTCTGCCCGAAATCGGCTATTTTGATCATTTTCCCGTCTATATATTAGTTGTCATTTTGGTTCGTCATTTTTGACGCAAAATGTTAAAAGATTTTGACGTTTTGGTGATTGATGATGACTTTGAAATGAAAATTAATTTTTGCTAGGTCGGTCACGTTATTTTGACTTTTTTCGTTCGAAAATGATTAGTCTTGCATAAAAATCATTCCAGGCTTTTTTCGAAATTACTTTTTTTCTCGAAAATTTTAATTTTTTAACTTTTTCGTTCGAAAGTGGCGATTTTCTGTCAAATATTAATATAATTGGCAGCTTTTTGAATGACCATTTTTGAAAAATGGGTATTTTTATCACAATTTTACGTTTTTCGTCAATTTTTTGTTCTAAGACTGACCACTTACTTTTAAGGGATAAAAATTTTTCACCATTTTCCTTCAAAAGTGACCATTTTCTACTGAAGAATTGGTATTTTTGACCGTTTTTGGTACAAAAATCTTAATTTTTGACCAAAAATTTCACTTTCTCGACCGTTTTATGTGCAGAAATGACCACCCTCTATCAAAAAATCGATATTTTTGAACGGTAGAATTGGCGATTTTTGTAGTTTTTTTATTAATGAATGAATTTTTATGATCGAAAAATTGACTTTCTTGACGAATTGTGCGAAAATGATCATTTTAAATTAATACTGAACTCTGTTGAATGTTTTACCCTCGGAAAAGACTTTTTCGTACAGAAAAATTGTCGTCTTTGAGCGTTTTTGTTCATAAATGAGTTGTATTCCTCGAAAAATGAATAAAATTCCCGATTCATCGTTACACGCTTTAGTGCATCATGAATTTATTTTCCCGATTCCTCGAGATCGAGTTTCTTGAAACGTCTCTAAATTTGATTGTAAATACTATAATTTCAAAATCACCATATCTGATGATATGAAGACTCGGCTCAGGCTTAGGCATAAAATAGTAAATTTAAACCTGCACATTTATTATTTACGAATAAACGGGATTTTTTCAACAAAAGAAATTTTTGATAAATCGGGACTTTCGCTAAAACGGGACTTTGTAGATGAAATCGTAAGTACTATTCGAGGAATCGGGACGTTCGAGGAATAGGGACATTCGATGAATCGACACACAATCTATATCTGACCATTAACTAATGAATAATCGACATTTTTGAACATTTTTTTGTTGGGAATGTAACTGTTTCCGACCAAAAAATTATAACTTCGTTCGGAAATGAGCATAGGTAATGATATTTTTAACCGCTTCATGATTTTTACCAAAAAATTTTACGTTTTTGATCTTTTTATGTTCAGAATTTACTGTTTTCTTATAGAAATATGTTTGACTGTTTTTCGTCCGTTTTCTAAGAATTATTCGATATTTAAACTGTTTCTTTTTCAAAAATGACGATTTTTCACCTAAAAACGTCACGTTTTTCACGAAATTTCAAAATTTTTGGTGATTCATTCATTTTTTCGCAGCGTCCATCAAATTGTTTTCATTTTTGCGTATTCTGGTCGCTCCGTGGTTAGAAATTAATCGTGATCAACCGCAAAGGTGCGCTTGGGGCGAAAATCAAAACGATTCCATGAACTCTACGATTTTGAAACTTTTATCGCATTGTATCCGAAATTTGCATAAAAAATTTCAAAGTAAAGAAAATTATTGTGTCTAAATTATTTTCCACCCAATATTTTATCATTTTTTCAGACACGTGCCCGTCAAAAGTTTTAGATCAATTATGGGATTTTTTTATCACATCTCTAATTAGTGATAAAATGACCGATCGATACGTTTTCGAATCGTATAAAATTTGCATATTAAAAGCACATTGGCAATTTTTCCATCCGACGATCGGAAATTCATTGGAAATGCAGCTGGTAAGCATTCAAGACGCATTTTTTTAGAAGTTAGTCCTTGCTTTTAGAGATAGGATGGCTCGGATATCCGCATCCAATTACGCGAATATCCGCCCGATTTTCTGAATCCGGATCCGATTGAGCAATTTTTTTGGATCCACCCTATCTCAACTTGCTTTACACCTTAAAATGAGAAAACGTGAAGTTTCGTACGCTGAATAACCTTGTGATTTTGATTTTACATCAAAAGCAAAATTAGAGCAATAATACTCGAAAATTTTCAAATTTTCAAGGTTTTTTGGTTTGTTAATGATATCTAAAATATATGTCTAATGAAAAAACGGTTCAAGCTCACATTATGCTTTGTAGTTTAGTGTAAATCTTGGAATCTTCTATTCTACACTTTCTACAAAATTTTGAAGTGTAAAATTATACGAAAATTTGTCAGACGTTCGACCCCTTGGGATAGTGGAAATTTCCTTTTTTTGTTGTAGTTTTGCATACATTTTGACTGGCTACAGGGGATTTTCATTGGCTGTAATTTTTTATACAAAAATTCGAGTGTCAGTAAATATTCACGTAGTGAGTAAGTTGTGAAATAAACGAAGTAAAACTACAGTTATCAGGAGATTTGTTCAATAGAACATTAGTAAAATTTCTATAATCTAGCTCCTGTGGATGCTGAGCAGGTGCCTCGGATGACACCCAAAAAAATTTTCTTAATCATTAAGCAAAACTGTTACCAGAAATTAGATGTTACAATTTTTAGCTAAGTGTCTCCTATATTACAAGCTGCGAAATTGTAAAGCAAAGATTTAAGACATCCTGTTTCACATCACATTTCAAAAAATATATTAAACAATAGTCGACTGTTAGATGATTTCGGAGCAGTAAAAGTTTTTTTGTTGTAAATAATCTGAAACAAATTATGTAAATGTTACAATTTTAAAAGAATCTCGTAAAAATCTAAAGAATCGCTTTTGAAACAGGAAAGTTGTTTATTTCCTTATAAAAAAACTATTTCCACAAACTCAGTCAATGTGTTCAAAATATTCTACACTTCATTTCTGATAATTTGGAAAAAAATTCTTGAAAGATGCAATTTACAGCATTTGGTGTTTCTGACTATAGATTAAATTAAATTAAATTGTAAATATTCTACTGTAGCCAAGTTGAGCAGATTTTCACCAATTTTTAACGATTCGTGACCTGGTTTCAAATTTTTAAGTGGATTTCAACCTTGATATCCAACTTTTTGGCTCAAAAATTTCTACTCATCTTGCTAAGCTCAACTATGCGGACTGAGTTCAACAATCCTCCTGAACCATAAAATGAACTCAATTTTTCTAGCGTATAGCAAAACTTGGCAGTTTTTAATTTCGAAATTCATTTATTTTATATAAAATTTTTGTATTTAAAATCGGAAAAATTCTATTTTTCTCCGCTTTGAGCTTCGAATGTCGCCTTTTCGGACAATTTTTCGTCTTTTTTTAATAGAAATTTCGACATTTTTTCGTCCAATAGACTAAATATAAATAAACAATTCCTTGCTGCGTAACTGCAAGAGCTGTTATTGCGTCTAAAAATAAATTCCACGTTCTAGAATGCATCTATTTTGAACCCGTAGAAATGATGTTTCATTTTTTTGGTGGAGTAGTCCATTTATCCAGTTGCGTACTTACCTGGCAGGGTAGATGCCACGATCACGAAGGTGGCTCTGCCGGGGTGAGGCTTGCTCATTGCACAACCCGGGCAGGTTGACCCCCGCGAGGGTTCCAAATAGGAACTGCTCGACTGTGCAATTTTTTCGTGTGGGGCTGCGTTCGCGCTACCCCTTCCTAAATCATGGCTAAGGGAATCCCTTCCGAAATCTTGTTTTTTGTGGAGTCTGAATTGTAGTTGTGAGGAACATTCAAGTTATAGTAGTCAAGCGATTTTGTATGGGAATAGTCATCGATTGTTTAGAATTTTACGCGGTGGGGGTCATTGAAAGCAAAAAAATTGTTTTTTTGCCCAGGAAAAATGATTCCAAAATGACCTATTTCAACGAATAAATCTTTGATCCTTTTCAATTTAAATTATAATTTTCTGGAAGAAAATTGTCATTTTCGACCATAATGACCATTTTCTACCGAAAAAATGGCACTTTTTGCTCAAAAAATGACTGCCTTCTTACTATCCATTTGGTATTTTTAACTCTTTTTCGTTCGAAAATGGCATTTTTCCAGCATGACACATTATGGCCGTTTTTTGATCAAATATGGTCATTCCGGTTTTTATTCAAGAATGACTATTTTTTCAAAAAGAAATTTTTGACCGTTTATTGTTCAAATACGACAATTTCCAACCAAAAAATTGGACTGTTTTTGTTTTAAAATTATTTCCTATCGAGAAGTTTGCAGTTTTTGTCGTTTTTCGTCCAAAAAAACATTTTCTATCATAAATTGATACGTCTGACCTCTATCCTTCGTAAGTGACCATTTTCTAACGAAAATTTCGCATTGTGGATCTTTTTTGTGCAAAAAAGTAACCATTTTCTACCATAAAATTGATATTTTCGATCATATTTCGTTTAAAAAAATGACTAATGCCTACCAAAAAATGTTATTTTTGACCGTTTTTAAGACTATCTACCGAAAATTTCATAATATTGACCTTTTCGTGTAAAAATGACCATTTTCTAGTGGAAAATTGTCGTTTTTACCGTTTTTGTTCAAAAATGACTGTTTTATACCAAACGATGAACATTTTTGACCTTTTTTATCGAAAACTTCGTCATTTTTCACCGTTTTCTATTTGGTCTCTTTTTTCTGGCAACAAATAACCCTTTTGACCTTTTTCTGTCCAAAAATGACCATTTTCTTGATAAAATTGACGAGGTAAAAGAAAAATGAAGGGAAAACAAAAAGGCTGGAAAAAAGAGAGGAAAAAAAGTTATGCTACCAAAAAAAGTTTCAAAACAGAAAAGAAAGAAAAAATGAGCTAGGAAAAGGAAAAAAGGAAAAACGAAACATGTGTTACTGTAACATCTTTACAATGAAACTGTGATCATTACGCTCCACCCCTTTTACGCAAACACTGTTTCATTCCAGCTCTTAAAATCCTATTCCCCTCACGTTCAACCGTTAGTTACGGGTATTGTCGTTCGGATCAATTGGCTGAAAGTCGTCCAAGATTTCGATCAATCCGAAAATAGCAGAAATTCCCAACAAGCGGCCAAATTTTACGCTCTTCTATTAGATATTGTGACCAGATGCGGTTCTAGGAAAGAAAATTTGACTGTAAATCGTAGTAATATACGTAAACTTTTTGCGTAATATCCTATTTTTTAGGATTGTAAAGCTTCCTATTTTCAAATGATGACCGCTTTACAGTCGCTATCTTGGAATGTTGTAGATTTCGCAAGATTAAACGATTCGCTGCAATATTTCGTCGATACCTTCGGCGTTGATACTGTATTTTCTTTCGAAGATGATACTTGCCGTCTAGTTTTGAGGTAAAGATTGAGTCTGGCTCCGAAGATCCCATATTACCCTAACCATATCAAGTTCCCAACTTCATTATCGAGGTGCCAAACATACATGCACATAGGAGGTAGGGGGTAAACCGCCTTACCTGAGACCCTGGCCACCCCCCTGGCCCAAAAAAATCGTCAAACACCGCCCCCTGAAATTTTTTCAAGACAGCCTTTTTGACGATTTTTGTGCATATTTTGTATGAAAAGCAAGCTTGCATAACTTTTTTTGTTCGCCCACCCCCCTACCCCCTGGATAAAAAGTCCAAGGACCCTCCCTCCTGGAAAATTCTTGCCGTGCATGTCTTGTGCCGAAACTACTTATACCTACTATATTTTTGTGGAACTAGGACAAAAAAAACAATTTTAAAACAACAAAAGTTATAGAAATTGCAATAGTAATTTTACGAATTGATTGTTCAAGAATAAACATGAAAAAAGCAGTTTCATTGTATATGAGTAATTTTCGACAATTTAAAATACAGTAAAAAGTATTATATGAAAAATTTCTCTTAAAAATGTAAAGCTTTATGTACATTCGTGTTTTTTGTAAAAACGCTACATCGACAACAATTAGAATTCTTCATAAATTTTTAATTCTTTTCTCTAATAATTTAAACTTTGTTTGTAAATTTCATTGAAATTGTCCGAAATTTAATTTGTTTCACTTTTTAATTTCATAATATGCAGTAAATGCCTGCAAACCATTTTACAGTAATCATTAGAGTTATCAAGCTTGAAACTTTTCCCATTCCGTGCCAAAATTACTGAATTTCACAAATAAATAGTCGAAAAAAACTGAATTTTATTCAAATGACTGCAGTTTACATATAAAATTAGGAAAATTGAAAGAAAAATGGCAAAAAAATTGAGAAAATGAAAAAATTTTAAAAAAGAAGCGATGAAAGATTCGAGTAAAAATAAAAAAATTATTGGGAAAAATAATATTTTTCGTGAATTTCTTGACTTGTTCAAAATTCATCAACATTTTATACTTTCTAGACTCCAAATTCGTGTATTTTAGAAACATGTGTTCTTCTTTCTTTGAAACGCAGGCTATTGGAGAAAGCTACGGAATTTTCGCCTTTGGCGCCTTGTCAAAGTTTTCAGAGGCGTTTAAATCGTCTGGAAAGACGCCGATTGTTCGTCGAAATGTTGATGCGTTGTCTAATTTTCTATTGCCAAATTAAAGATTCGTCGGTGGATTTCGCCGCCCGATATTTCGTCGACGCCGTCGATCGTTTAGAACTTTTGATCGCTATGATTGGTAGTAAAATTCAATTTTTCCAAAGATCCCTCTAAGCCCATCTTCCTTTTTTCGAGCTCCGTCTTCTCTTTGCGAGCCCCGCCTTCTTTTTACGAACATCGCCATCTTTTTCGAGTCGCGCCTTTTTGTTTTCTTTCTTAGAACGAACATTCCTTTTATTAGTACACCTTGCAGTTGAGATGTTGAAAACTCTCGCCGATATTGATGAGTTTTTCGACCTGTGTGTCACTTTAGCCCATACATGTAACGGAGCTCCGAGACCTTTTTGGTGCTCCAACAGTGCTCCAACTTTTTGGTGCTCCAAAAGTAATTCCCAGAACTTTGGGGGGAGGGGTCCCTGAAGGAAACAAAATTTGATTTTTTCCATGAAAAATGTCCGAAAAAACGGTTTAAAAAGTAGTAATTTTTGTCTAAAAAATGATAAAATATGTCTTATGGCGCGAAGCGCCTAGAAAATTGACGTTTTTGACCATTTTTTGTTCAAAAATTGACATTTTTCATGGAAAAAATGACATTTTTCAGTATTTTTCCGACTAAAACTGTGGGGGGGTCCCTAGGGCTACCATATGGCTAGCCATAGGATTGGAAAATCCTGGGGGGGTCGCCCAATGGCTAGCCATATGGTCGACGATTTCTGGGGGGGTTCCCATAGCACTTCCCCCCCCCCCCCAATTACATGTATGCTTTAGCCACGAGCGGTCATTCAGCCGTGCATTGAAAACAGACATGCACGGCAAGAATTTTCTAGGGGTAGGGTTCAAGGACTTTTTCCCTGGGTGGTAGGGGAGTGGGTGAGCAAAAAAACAAAAAAAAGTTCTGCAAGCTTGTTTTTCATACAAAAAAAAGCACAAAAATCATCAAAAAAGCTGTCTTGGAGAAAGTTCAGGGGGGGTGTTTGACGATTTTTTGGGCCAGGGAGGATGGCCAGGGTCTCAGGTATGGTGGTTTACCCCCCTCCTACCCCCCCTATGTGCATGTATGACCCATACATGTAATTGTGGGGAGTGCTAATTGTACCCCCCACACAGAAATCGTCGACCATATGGCTA
This sequence comes from Romanomermis culicivorax, assembly GCA_963922205.1. Taxonomy (NCBI): domain Eukaryota; kingdom Metazoa; phylum Nematoda; class Enoplea; order Mermithida; family Mermithidae; genus Romanomermis; species Romanomermis culicivorax. The sequence goes on along the minus strand of CAWUHX010000254.1, from coordinate 414,696 downwards.
ACTATTGGGCAGCCCCTCCCTAGGATTTTCCAATCCTATGGCTAGCCATATGATAGGAACCGTAATGACCCCAATACTTTTGGTCGGAAAAATTCTGAAAAATATCAATTTTTTGATGAAAAAGGGTGAACATGATTGGTCAATGATCGGTTGAATGACACGCCCTAAACTGAATGTGATTGATCAATGCTCGACTGAATGACACGCCTGAAAGTAGTAAAACTGTATTTAAAAATTTCGCAATGTTGTGCCTGAAATTTTTTCTTTTTTTGTAGAAGATCAGGACGTTAAATTCGAAGAAGCGCCGGCGCTTCTGGAGCCTATATTAAAAGCTTTCAACGACGTCGATAGTTGCAAATATTTTGGTAATCATCTTCTGTTTTAGATTTTTCCTACCAAAATTTTGCAATTTTGTTGTTATTCTTGAAAAATCTTTTTAAATTCTTCGAATTTTAAAATTTTTTAGCATTCAATTTCTGGAATATTTTGAAACAAATGTAATTCTTCGATAGCACGTCTTCAAGACATTTGATAATTTTATGCCATATCTTCTAGAATCCCTTAAAAATCCAACTCTGAAATCTTCAGAAATTTGATAGAAAGTTTATCAGAATTTTCCTAATCCTGCATAAGTTTCTTTGATTTTTCGGAAATCTTCTGAGCAGCGTTTGTTTTCTACATTCTTTTCGGAACCTTCATGATTTTTTGGATTCCTTTAAGTGTCTTGAAAATCGATTTTTAATATTTAAAAAAAATATTTCTGTAATTCTTAATTCTTTTGAAATTTTTTAACAATTTACAGGATTTCTAGATTCTTGGAAAGTCTTTAAGAATTTTTGCATGATATTCAAGATTTGTTGCACTCAATCTTCAAAGATTTTTAAAACTGTTTGAAATGTGTGTCGAATGTGCGCAGAATCTTCAATATTCGTTAAGGATTTGGAAAATATTCTAAAATTTTTCGATTAGTTCGAACTTCTTGAAACAACAATATTTAAAAATATGATTTTTGTAGACTCCTCCGAAAATTGTGATTATTCATGGAATTTTTCTCGATTTATCATCTTCAATTCATTTCTAGAATTTTCTGAAAATCTTTCAAGTTCTGTGGAATTCTTGATTTTTAGAACTTTCTGAATATACATACTATAGTATTTTTTAAATTCTAAAAATTTTTGAAATGGGTTACAAAATCTTTCTTCAGAATATCTTTATGATTTATGGAATATTTTGAACGTAGCTAAGATTTTTCTGTATGCTTGAAAAAAGTTAAAAATATTCTTCTAAAATCTTCAAATTTTTCTGATCTCTCCCAAATTATTTGGAAATCTCCATTTTTAGAATTTCTCGAATATTGTAAGGCCCTTTGTAAATTTTGCTAATGATTTTTTAGAGTCATGGAAAAATCTTGGAGATAAGAAGATAATTTTGTATCAATTTACATTTTCGAATTTTCCCCCGTGAAAGTTTTTTATTCTTAGAAACTTGCAAAAAAATTTTTGAAATCTTCAAGTTTTTCTGAAATATCTTCAAGATTTTGGGAAGTCCTTCAAATATTTGGAATATTTTTAGAATTTTTCACATTTGTGGGAATCTCGAGTTACGTTATAAGAATGCTCTAAGGATCCACGAAATTCTCTGGAATTCTCAATTTTGAGAATGTTTCGAATATTCCATAATTTTTTTGAATATTGAAGATTTTATGAATACCCTCAAGTTTTTGGAATCTTTCGAATGTTTTTGTATTTTTATAGAATCCTCGGAGAATCATTTCTGGTACCTACAAATCTTCCTAAAATATCTCTTTCGAGATTTTAAGAATTTCTTTAAGTTTTTCAAAATGATGTTTCAGAATCGTGCCAAAATATTCAAAAATCTTCTTTACACTAGACGCCATAAAACTATGTCTCTTCGCCTGGATAGACGCCCACGTGGACGCCGAAATTTTGCCTTACTTTTTGTATTCTTGCGGCCAATTTTTAATCTCATTTCCCGTCGTTTTGATGTTCCAAGAAAAATGTTTATCCGGATATTTTTCGAGAAGTAATTTCCTTCACTCGAAACTAACGGCACGTGACAAGTGTAAGCTTTTTTTCTGCAAGGTCATCCGAAACCGACTTGGTCGGAAATTACGCCCTTTTTGACCATCCGAGAAACATTTTCGCCCAATTATTTCAACGAAACGAAAAATAACGGTTATTTCTTGTGTTTGTACGGTTTCTTCATGCAACAATTGCCCAGATGTAGTCAATTACACGACGAAACGTCGATTTTACGCGAATTATCGCCTTTATTCCCGATTTTTAAAGAAAAGTATGTAAATTTTCGAAAAAAATGAGAAGAGAAAACTTGGAAATTTAAAGTGAAGGTTGCAATTTTAAAAATTTTTAAACGTCGTACAAAGTTGTAATGTTTTGGAACTTTGAAATTCGATGTCGTAATTACAACAATTCGTGTATTTTTATTTTGTACATGATTTTTAGAGCAATTACTGTTTTGAAATTTTGTGGTTTAGTTCAAAAATCTACTCAAGATTGAGTAAATATTTCGTCACATGATTTTTCATGATCTTCTTAAAATTATAGTATTCTACACTTCCACTTGATTCATCGACTCGTGATTTTCATGCAAACCGCAATTCGGAAAATTCATGACTTAATTCTAAGCCTTCTCGCCACAACCATCATGATTACAGTATTCCACAGATTGTTTCATTGTTTTTAGTTGTAACATGCTAATCACAGTTTAGAAAATTTACACTCTACTCCAAAAGCCTACAGAACATAAAGTGGTGAATTCAAATTTTTCCTCGTCACATGATTTTTCATGATTTTTTTACAATTGCAGTATTCTGCGCATACTTTCACGTAGTTGATGCATGACAAATCAAAGTTAGAGAAATTCATGGTTCAATACGAAAATCTACTGAAGATATTTTATAGAGTACCATAGTTTTCATGAACATTATCTTCAGACAAATCACATTTTGAAAAATTTATAGTTTAATTTTGAGTTTTCTGGTCACATGATTTTTCGTTATATTCTCGAAATTACAGTATTCCACAGACATTTTCTATGTTTTTAGTTGAAGCATGTTAATCACACTTTTTGTGATTAAATTCAAAAATCATTTAAGATGAAGCAAAAAATCTTTTTTTGGTAACGTGATTTACAGTATTTATTTATACAGATTTCCATGAAAATCATTTTCATGCATATCACAGTCTGGAAAGGTTATGGTTTAATGTAAACTTTTTATGGTAATTTCCATGTAGAATCTCCAAATGTCCAATGATAAAAATGATAAAGTTGACATTTTGAACCTTAAATTATCTCATCGCATAATTTTTCATGATATTCTAGCAATTACAGTATTTTATTCAAAATTACATGATTTATATGGGCATAATTTTCAAATGGATTATGCATAATTCACGTGGGATATCAGATGATCCTTCGAATTTTTCGATATTCATAATCATGTAACCTCTATAATTTTTGCAGTATTTTAAATAATTTAAAAGTTCAAAAGTCATAATTTACATCATAATCATGCATAGACAAATTGCAAGGTCTTGTAAATCAAGATTTCTATCACTGTTTTCGTCAATATGTGAGATATATAGATAATTGGAATTCCAAACTGTTTGAAAAACTGTGACTGACAAGACTCAGTGGCGGAAATCAACGGAATTTTTATCGCATGATTTTTCTTCAGAATTGAAATATATGCGCAGAAAATTTGGAATTTTGACAAGCTTCAGGTTTCTACTTTCATCACGTGATCTTTGTGTCAGCCACCAAATGCTCGAAGTCATAACCATGTCACAAATTCTTATAACTAACGAGGAACTGTGAAAATGTCTAAAAACGGACTTTTTTGTTGCAATCAGCATGTTAAAATTTACAAAATGATATAGTAAATTAGTTGATGGATTGTGTGAAAAAGTTCCCCGCGTTATAGTATAGATCGGAAACGCTAGCTATGCTGAGCTATGAGCTGAAAACTTACTATGCAGTAGTTGAATTTTTCTTTTAGAAGCGCAAGTTTGCTCAGAATTCATACTGTAATTCACGCGTGTGTGAACGGGGTAAAGCAAACCATATAACTTTCCGATCAATACTCCAAAAATGGCAATGTTTCGAAATGTACATATTTTGAGTTTTAAAATCGCCTATATAGTGCTTTTTTATATTTACATTTTTTCAGACAGACTAACGAACCGATTATTCTATTATTTTTGGGACTTTGCCTGGAATTATTGGAGAGACAATTAAAATTCGGTGGTTACGTGGAAAATACGTCCATTTTTTTGCGCGAAGTTATCGAAAATCTTCAACAATTAGGCGCCGATTCGGCTAGGAGCATTTTAGGAGCGATCGGTCTGGTCAAAAAAATTAATTTCGCCCCCAAGTACAAATTCTTATACAATTTTTGAAACTTAGCGTAATAGATTTAGAAAAAATATTATTTCCTTCTTTTTTCCAAGGTTCAAATTAATTTGCAATTTGGTGGCCGTTTTTTGTTTGAATCAATTTTTGATCGACGGAAAAAACGTCGAGCTTCGAATAACGGCCGATCAAAGTTTAAATGTAGAAAAAGCTAAAAATCAATTACATTTATTAAAAAATCAACGACAATACGCGAATTTAACGGCGGCTATCGATTTAGCGCTGGAATACTGTACGAATAATGCAAAAACTATCTTGAATGTTCACGAATTCTATTCGAAATTGACGCTAATTTTCTATAACGAAAAATATTTAATCGATAAATGTGTCGCGTGATTATGTAAAATATTTTTTTACTGTATAAATTGGTTTCACCTCTATTCGTCGTTACACATATTGGCACGAATCGCCAAATTTCTCACATTATGGCTCTATAGCATGTGTTTCCACGACATTACAACTTTTTATTCTGGTATGTTTATTATTAACGTATCTACATGCACGTTTTTTGTGTCCATTTTTCTTCATTGACTTATTCCCTTTTATATTCTTTATTTTGAGCCATGTTCAAATTTGTCAGATTTTTTGTTTCATTTTTTACCTACTTTTTAGTACATTATTTTACTTTTCGTTTTTTTATTATTTGTTTTTTGTTCGAGCTTTACTGCTTGATTATTTTTTAATTTTATTTTATTTGCGTATTCCATTTTGTTTTATTCATTTCACTTACTTAATTTTTTTGCAATTAAGCACAAAGCATACATGGAACTTGTATGGCCAACTACAACTGAAAATAGATCGTCTTAACTAGCAAAAAGGGTTTTAATATACCTAATTTGCTTGTTTAATATAAAAGATGTGTGGGTTTACTCTAATGCAAAGAACTTTTTACTATTCACTCTTTTGATAATCGCTGTTCTGAGAATCTTTGTTATTGAGATTTCGCTGTATTGAGAATTGCTGTTTTGAGACTTCGCTGTTATGAGAATCGAAATTTTGAGACATCGCTGTTTTGAATCTCGCTATTTTGAGATTCGCTGTATTGGCGACAGGCCAGCAAAGCAAGGGGGTTATTTTCGTAACTAACTTGGCTAACTCATTAGCAACTGATGACTCACCAATGACTGGCTGACTACACCGACTACTAACTGAATGACTCACTCACTAACTGACTGACTCGCAGTCCTGCCGACTGACTGACTGACTCACAGGATAACTGGCTCATCGACTAACCCACCGAGTAACTCGCTGAACCACTGACTGGCTGACTAAGCCACTAAGTAAGACACTAACTCGCTAACTGACTGACTGACTGATAATGATTCAATCACTCAGTGACTAATTCACTGACTAACGCTCCGACTACCTCACTGACCCACTGACTAGCATGACTAACTGGCCCATTGATTGAATGATCGACTGACTTACTGAATGACTGGCTCACTGATCCACTCATTGCTCACTGACTACTAACATTGACTGACTCTCCGACTAACTAACTGGCGCAATGACTGGCTAACTAACCGACTGACTGTTGTTTGTCTTGCTTGACAAAACTTTGCAATCCTAGTAAGACCTGTTGAAATTGAGACTCCTTCAAACTAAACAATGCGGGATTTAATTCTATAGTGCGGTAGAAAGCGTACATTTCTGGTTCGAAGGAATAATCATGATGCATAGGTTTTTGTGCATCAGAGTGCAAAAGTTTATTTGCATCTCGGAATACTGTTGTCGCACTTGCAGCGCTTCTACATATTAATTTTCTGAATTTAGTTGAAAAGAAAGTGTTGAATAAAGTTTCATTCTTCCCCTACTCGAAGATACTAATGCACATGCATATTCATAACCAAAAAGTCGCAGAGCATTTCTTCTTGAAATTGCACTTGATCTGCCTTGCAGATTCTACTATTATATAAGCAAGTTATCTCAAATGGTACCATTCTGATTCGTTTTTTTTGTATACTGTTCAACATGTTGATGTATACAGGGTTTTTATTCGCATGCACTATTGCCCTTACAGTAAGACTTTTCTATACATTTCTCAGAAAAAAGTGACAGTCGGCAGATTTTCACATTTTCACAAAAGCATGTGCGGCAAAACCAGTGTGGTAAAAAATCTATTGTGCTACAGCCGATCAGGTTGAAGTATTTTACTTGTATCCATCAGATTGCATAAATTTCATACCTAGAGCTACAGTATACCATGAGCTGTAGCAATTCGTAGTAGATCACTGCCCTTCAATGCCCAATTTTTACTCTATTTCTTAGTTATCAGCGATTTTTGGCTATTACAATATGAGCTTACTGTATAAAAATGCATCGACAGCGGTGAACACTGAACTTATCAAACAGCTAACTTCAAGCTAGCATCAAAATTCACCGGCTTAACTGTGTGAGGCGATATAGGGGGTGTAGAAAGTATAGCCAATGATCCGAATTCGTATAAAATGTGGCACGATGCAGGGCGTGTAGAATACGGCGTTGTAGACCGGGTGGCCGACTGCACCGGGTGGCCGACTGTAGCACATGGCCGACTGTACCGGGTGGCCGAATTCAATTTGAAATAGTTTATATGTATAAGTCGAACCTTATGTAAAATGTTTTTGCACAAAATGTGAATAAAATGTTGTTAAATATAGCCTTCAATGTACAAGATATCGTCAAAAAATGCAGGAGCAACGCAAAGATATGCTAATTAAGTAAGAGCACATAAGGATACCTATTCGAATTCAAAAGTTTTTCATTTTGTAAGAAAATTTTCTCCTCGTATCCGTTCACTTTGTTGAGTATAGTTGTCATAAAAATGAGTGAAAATGATTTTGGGGCTGCAGAATATCAGGTGACAGTTCATAGAAATTCGATATTGCTCAAGTGCGAAAGTCGCACAAGATCTAATCATTTTTGGCTTTTCAAAAAGAATAAAACCAAACGAGGATTTGATGGTTAGCAAACCGTGTATTATGAATGCAATAATTGTGCTAAGCTAATGTGAATAAAGTAATGAGCCAGGGACATTCCAGAGTACGACCGTTAGATAATTTACTTAAGTTTAGACGAAATTCCGTTGCTGTTGCTGTTCTATCTTTGTTGAAAATTCTATTTTTTGCCAAGTTCTAACATATTTTATTCATAGCTTTTTTTGTTACAAAAATATTAAAAAAAGTCGATAGAATCAATCAATATAGGCTTTTATAATGAATTAAAAAATTATGAAGGGCATATTTCTGTAGATAATTAGCATATTTTTGTGTCGCTCTTGCATTTTTTGATGATATCTTGTGCATTGAAAGCTATATCTAGCAACATTTTATTCACATTTCGTGCGAAAACGTTTTGCATAAGGTTCGACTTACATATAAAATATTTCAAATTGAATTCGGTCATCCGGTACAGTCGGCCATGTGCCACTGTCGGCCATGTGCTACAGTCGGCCACCCAGTACAGTCGGCCAGCCGTTACGGTCGGCCAGCCGCTACAGTCGGCCAGACGACACAGTCGGCCACCCGCTACACAATCGAATACGGGGGTGTAGAAAGTACGCCCAAAGCTTCAATAGGTAAAATTCGGCCTCTATGTTCCTCAACTGACTCGCACATTAAAATTGATGATGCAATGTCTGTCAAAAAATTTTAAGAAAACGCCTGAGGGTCATAGAATCTAACGATCTAATGGTTTTCTCATTTTTTTACAAAATTTTCACAAAAAAAAATTGTTTATGACCCATTTTTACGTATTCGGGACACGTTTTTGACCATGCCCTGTGCTTAAGCATTTTTCAGGACACATTTTTCACTATTTTTGGACACGATTTTCCACGAATTTTGTAAAAAAATCGTGTCCTGAAACAGTGAAAAACGTGTCCCGAAAACAACCCTTATGCATACGGAATCGTCGTAAAACGTGTCCCGAATGCGTAAAAAAAATGTGTCCTGAACAAAATATTTTGTGCAAATTTTGTAAAAAAAAGAGTAAAATCATTAAGTCATTAGATTCTATGACCCTCAAGCGCTTTAAAAAAAATTTGGGAGGCATTGCATCATCAATTTTAACATCGGGATTGGTCAAGGAACATTGAGATCGAATTTTACCCGTTGAAGCTTTGAGTGTACTTTCTGCATGGAAGTTGAATTTTACATGTTGATGCTTCAGGCGTGCTTTCTACACCCCCTGTATCGCCCCGCATGCTTAATGAAATTCGGATCGTATTACATCATCAACTGTACTTTCTGCAACCCCTGCATCGCCCCGCAAACTTTGATGTATATGTTTTGTAGAGGGGTATCTTTTGTGTACCCCCTGTATGGGCCCCTGATGATGATCTCCCTGAGGGTAGTTGCCCTGGCACTAATTGTTGAAGGATATTTTCCAATGAGTTTAAACAAAACTACCATGACATAGTTGAATCAGATGTAGGCTATAATGTTTTATTCATTTGATGTATTACCAATTTGACCTTTTTCCATAACAGTACAGTAATAGCGCATCAAAAGCCAAATACAATCGCTGTGGAAGGAGTGTCAATGACCCTGAAGCACCCGATTCGGGCAAGCATGGAGATACAGTCAATCTATGCGGAAGGAGCGTCCGTGATGAACCATCAGATTCTCACAACAACCGCAACACCGTCAGGGACAAGTTGCTCCCTCATCACAAAAATCGCCAAGATGCAAAACCAGTCGTCAAAGACCCTGCGGCCGTGAATAAATACGATGGTGAATTGTATACGCAGTTGTTACCTTTGATGAAAGCTCGTGGCATTCATCCTTATTGGCGGTATCTTTATTTGTGGCATCTAAGGACAGGTAAAGCAACTCGGCAATTGATTAATTTCTGGTGATTGTCATGAAAACACGGACCCTTGATATCGTACAGGATGATGCAAAACTTGAGACTGACTGCAAATGAATATGAGTACTGCAGACATGCACGGTAAGAATTTTCCAGGGGGGTCTTTGAGCTTTTTATCCAGGGGGTAGAGTGGTGGGCGAGCAAAAAACAAAAAAAAAGTTCTGCAAGCTTGTTTTTCATACAAAGTATGCACAAAAATCATCAAAAAGGCTGTTTTGAAAAAAGTTCAGGGCGGGGAGTTTGATGATTTTTTTTGGTCAGGAGGTTGCCAGGGTCTTAGGTAAGGGGGTTTGCTCCCCTCAACCCTCCCTATCTGCATGTATGGAGTACTGTAGATACATGCGAAGGTGAATGAGCCTCTTATAATGATTGTATAATGAAAGTCAACAATCTGTGATAAGGATAATCTTGGACGAGTCAACTAAATAAAAAATAAAGTCCCAATTCATAACTCAATCAAAAATGGCCTTACATTGTTTTGAGTAGTGTTGTCTCAGGCTCCGGTCCCGTCCCGGCCCCGGTTCGGGCCAAGACTGCACAAAACTAGTAGTTTTGATAGGAAAACAAACTCGATTTATAATAGAATTGAATTTTAGAATATGACAAGTAAATATACAGTAGTTAGTTTGACAGTAATACTTTTAGGAATCACGAAATTCACGTTCTGTTTGGATAAAATTTTGCATTTTTCATTGTATCTGGAACTTCACTTCAACTTCAATGCAGGTTCTTGATTGATTTTTTCAGAAAACGTACAATCGTTCAATTTTTGTGATATCTTTAACTTTCTTGAAGAAGAAAGTTTCTTCTCGAACTTTTTCCAAAGATTTTTCCCTTCCAGTCATTAGCATGCGTGCTAACGCTTAAAATTTCTATTAGCAATGCTCTGGTTTCATTAGCACATTTTCATCATTATTTAAAATACCCTGCAGATGAATTGATAGAAGTGTCCAGGTATGTGTGTGACGCAGTTTCTTTGGGAAAAGAATGAGCTTCCTCATACTTAATAGTGACAGTTATCTTATAAATTAAATTTTTTTGTCTAAGATATTCAAACTCTTTCTAACTTATCAATCAATGAATTATTATAGCTGACATGAAATGAAAATAAAAAGAATAGCCTTAAAAATTTGTCCATGATTGATAGACGAAGTATGATACCACTGGTGACGTAGATGTTAGTACGTTACATGTCTGCCCCGGCCCCGGCTAAAATGTCTGTCCCCGGACAACATTAGTTTTGAGACATGTTTTTGAGTAGATCTTAATAAAGCCTATAGATTACAGCCGAATTTTTAACATTTCTATTCGTAAAATTCAAATCTAGCCTTGAAAACACAGTATTTGGATAGAGTCAAACATTATCAAACACCTTCTCAGTGAGTTAAACTTTATTCCAGTCACATTCCAATTTTTCTTAATTTTAGACCATGAATCAAAGTCGTTCAATGAAGAGAAAGGTCGCTTCATTAGCTTTGTCAAAAAGCTTAATAAGCACACGGAGCATGACATCGAAGCTGCCCTTGGCTCACAATTTAACGAAGTACGTTGAAATTTACATTGTGGATATTCAAACTTTAGTCTATTTTTGGAAAAATAGTTCTATAAATTTGTTAAGGCAACCCTTTCCCATTGCTCGAGTTTTCAGTATAATGGCTGAACTTGGCCCAGAAGTTGAATTCGTCACCTTGCAGCTATCTGACCAGCTGATCCAACCGACCAATAGGGAATGCACTCAGGGAAACAAACTAAAACACCCTTGCTACAGTTCGAAATTGAGGTGGCTGCTTTGGCCACTCCCAACTTTCCTACGTCATCAAGTTGGAGGCGCCATCAAGGGCCGTTGTTAACGCAACCTGTTCCTGCTACCCAGGTTTTCAGTAAAAGTTAGGCGTGGTCCGAGACCTGAACCCGGGACCTTGGGGCCACCACCTGTACGCTCTAACCAACTGAGCCAGACCAAGCAATGGAAAAGGCATTTGATGAAACATAGAGAATTTGAAGCTGAGCTGGCCACTATCAACAAATTGGAAAAGGGTAAAATGTAGCATTGTCATCGAAATCATTTCCACAAAAATTTCACAATAGAATTTTTTCTCAAAAAATGATTATGGTTACCCGAGTATGCTCACAAATTTCTAGTCCCGTGTAGCATGTCCCAACTAGCAGAAGCAAGTTTCAATGTGTGAGTTCACTAATTCTGTGACATTTTCCTAACCCAAATATTTAAAAAAGAAGGCCTCAGATGTAGAGCCTAAACATTTATATGTTCGAACCTTTGGTACACAAGTAATGTTACACTAATCTTTTTTCCCATGTACAATATTTACAAAAAAAATTTGCATAAAATGTTTCTGTAGTCGCAAAAATTTTAAGGCTCTGAGACATGCAACAGAAAGATAATTCTGAGTACTACAATTGTGTCCATCACTAGGAGTGTTCGTCTCCAAGACCAAGAGCTCAAAGATCAGAAGTGGTACAAGGAAACGGATCCCGTTCTTATGTCATTGAAATTATCGAACTTCATTTCTGTTGTAGTTCCTGATGAGATGAGATATAGGTAAACTTTCTATTGTCTGGCCTATTGATGCAAAATGTAAAAAAAGTTGAGGCCAAAAGAAAAAGTCAAAAAAATAATGCTTGGTGAGAGGCTCGAACCCTAAACCTTCTGTATACAACGCGACAGACACACTAACAACTGCGCCGATTTGAGTAGTTTGGAAATTGTGGTTTTACTAGTGCGAATGTTAAAGGCGGAACTGACTCTGTCATCAACAGCTGGATGCTCCACTAAAACACCCTCCATTCGAGTATGAAGGACTCCTGGTACAGTCAGCAATGTCTCAAGTGCAAATCCAGGCAGCCTTAACATCATAAAGATAATGCTTGGTGAGGAGGTTTAACCCTGAACCTTCTGCATACTGAACAGATGCCTCATAATTGTCCTAACTGACCCGTGTGGATGGTTCATAATTTGTGCTTGTAGTGCATACATGTAATAGGGGGAAGTGCTATAGGAACCCTCCCCCAGAAATCTTCGGCCATAGTGCTAGCCATTGGGGAACCAACCTTCAGGATTTTCCAATCCTATGGCTAGCCATATGGACCTCCCATACTTTTGGTTGGAAATCTACTGAAATTGACAATTTTTGAACAAAAATAGTCGAAAACGCCAATTTTCTTGGCGCTCGGCCCCATGAGTACATTATTTACAGTTTTTAGACATAAATTACTGCGTTTGGGCCCGTTTCTCAGACTACTCCCCCTAAAATCTTGGGAATTAGTGACCCCCGGCCCTAAAAAAGTCGCCCGACTCCTCCCCCAGACGTCAGGGCCCGTTACATGTATGTAGTGCAGTGGTGGTGGTGTGTGCAATGCAGACTAAGTGATGAGCAGCTTAGTGCATCACTTCAGCAAATTCATCAGCCTAGCATTATTCGCGTTTTGGAGGCCATGGAATGCAACCTTTCTTACAATTTTAGCGCTCAAAATTTTTGAAATATTTGATTTAGGCTTAGGCTTAGGCTTAGTTTTTATGATTGGAAAGTTAATGGTAGTAAAAATCTAGAAAAGGTTCATCGAATAAATTACAACACACTGCAAGGTTTGAAAATCAAGAAGCTTTCAATTTCGGTGTCCATGTAAATCAAAAATGCAGTAACACTCAGTTCTGATAACCCAGTGTTATTGAACGCATTGTGAACAGGGATGTGCATGGGACGGAGAAGCTCGGCCAAACGAGTTTTTGAGACTGCACCCAGCCTGACCCATTAACGGGCTAGGAAAAAAAGCTCAGGCTAGGCCATATTCCCATCTTTTGGAGCTCGAATTACTAAATGATTCAAAATTCAAAAAAGGAAACAAACACATTATAGGATCATAGTGAGTCAAAATTCCTATAAAAATATCAGATCATCAACTTAGTTTTCTAGTATTGATTCTTAGGCCTAAATGTGTGAAAATATGTTCAGTTGTACTGAAACTGCATTCATTAGCAGTACTTGAAGGTGAATTGCCAATTTAGGAAAGTTGATTTGCTTCCTCTTCCACTAATCTAGAATATCATCAATTTCGAACATATCGATCGGCAATTCACTCGTCACGGCACAATTGATAGTTTCTTCAGCAGTTTATGGAAAATAGCTGCTTCTGCCCAGTCCAGCCTGTGACGTTTAGGGAGGAGGAGCCGTGTATCTTGAGATGAAGAGGTGTAGTGATTGCCTGTGGATGCTGCGAGTTCAAGAAGAGACTTCTGTACTTCTGGTTCTGGAGTGGAACGCTAGAAGTGCTGGAACTTTAGTCCTGTTTGGGAGTATCGAGAGTGAGAGACCCGATGCAATACAAAAGGGGTATGACGATGCAGGAGGGGAAGACCTATATGCCCGCCCTGCCAGCCAGAGTATAAGTTGGTTATCCTACTAGAACAGCACAGGTGAATTGATCTTTTAATATAATAAAAACGTAATAAAATGGACATGGTGCGTTCCCAACTCCGAAGTATCGAAATATGAGTGCGTAAGGGTGGACTCGACATTTATACAAGCAGGAGTGGGTGTGTTGGTCGCTGCCGATAATGGTAGGGCTTGGCGGCCACAGTAATTGTCGACTGTTCTTGCAAGGAGAGCCTTTCCAGGAGGGAAGACGTCAGTGCGCGCGCATTCCTGTAGAAGAACAGGGAAAAGGGACCACATGTAGGACGTGAACTCTGTTTGTTAGAGTTACAAAACATAATAGTTACAAAACGACGTGGGCGCGGGTATAGATAAATACGAGTGTACTGTATATAAAAATGAGCATACTGTAAAGAAACAAATATACTGTAGAATCACGTGGGTGTGGGCACGTATGCAGGACCTTGATTGAGAAAACGCATCGTTCCATCCCAGTTTTTTTCTGGAATTTTTCGTCGTCATGAACACAGAACGACAAATTGTCTTGTCGCATCATTTTTTCAGAATTTATTTTCAGGCAAAATCACCATCAGGACCACGAGATACTAGCAGCTTACCACCGTACAAAAGCTACATTCGTACACATGAAAGGGCTTATACATCAAAGTTCGGCCATGGTAAATAAAAAAATGATAAGTCCTCTTGCAAGGATTTTCTAACACAATAAATCTCTGAAGTGTAGACCTGCAGGAATCTCAAGTGTTGTTTATCTACTGTTGTAGAAATGGCTTATACTCCAGTTTTTCTAAAGGAGTCTCCAGAAGAAGAACATTTTTTGACACCTTAACAACATGAAAAAAGAAAATGTTGACTTAAGATGGACTGTCACTGCTAGCAAAATCGACTAATCAGATTCAAGTAATAATACATGTAACGGGGCCCCGAGGTCTGGGGGGGGGGTCGGACGACTTTTTTTGGGGCCGAGGGTCAGTAATTCCCCAAAACGTGGGGGAGGGGTTCCTGAAGGAAAAAATTTTCGATTTTTTCACCAGAAAATTAAAAAAAAAGTTCAAAAAATAGTTATTTTTGTTTATAAAAAACCGTAAATAATGTATTCATGGCGCGAAGCGCCGACAAAATTCACATATTTGACCATTTTTTGTTTGAAAATTAACATTTTTCATCAAAAATTAACATTTTTCATCAAAAATTGACATTTTTCAGTATTTCTCTGACAAAAAGTATGGGGGTCCATATGACTATCATATAGCTAGCCATAGGATTGGAAAATACTGAGGGTGGGTCGCCCAATGGCTAGCCATATGGCCGACGATTTCTGGGGGGTTCCTATAGCATTCTCCCCCCAATTACATGTATGCAAGAAATCCCTGATCATGCTAAGTTGATGTGAAGCTATGCATTTTTTCTGCCATTTTTTCCCTGAAAATACTTTCCCAAACTAAAAATGCGAATTTTGGATAAAGTTTACCGTTCCCAATAATCCAGAATAGGTCTGAAATTCCAGTGATTTGCTTTCGATAACAAATTTACTCTATACGGTCTATTATCTTTTATTTTTGTGAATTCTGACATATTTGCAGGTAAATATTACATACAAGTGCCTTCCGATTCGAATGATAAAGTCCTAGAGAAGCAGAAAAGTCCTAAATCAATTGAATTCGATGAAGCAAGTCCACCAAAAGCGAACTCCAACAGAAAATTATTTTAAGAAATTGTGTGCTTGATTCTCCGCCAATGCACTATTTTGCGAATAGAATTGGAAACAACTCCATATGGGATGATAATGTGCAATAAACTGCAGTTCTAAATCAAAGTGATGGACACTATATTGAGATGCACCTTCTAAGAATTTCGATCTTGTCTATAATGAGTCAAAAATTAATTCTCCTCAAAATTCACAATATTTTGAATACTTTTGCATGCTGACTATCAAAATAACAAAATCAAAATACAATTAGTTACAGTAAACCATTCTTTTCCTCTTCTTTACTTTCCTTTCCTTTTAGCTTTCTACATTTTGCGTTTGCGTACATTTTAGTTTTCTTTATTTTAAGTTTACTTTTCTTTATTTCAACTATACTTTTCTTTATTTCAATTTTACTTTTCTGTAAGTTTAATTTTGCTCTTCTTTATTTTATTTTTATTTATCATACTTTTCTTTATTCTACATTTCTCTATTTTACTTTTCTTATTTTACTTTTCTTTTAGTTTTTTATATGCTTTTCTTTATTTTGCTTTGTTTGTATTTATTTTCTCTTTTACTTTTTTAAATGTTTTTGTTTATTTTACTTTGTTTTTATTTTACTATGTTTGTATTTATTTTCTTTTTTTGCATTCCTTCTCTTAATTTTACTTTTTATATCTCTTTTCTTCATTTTACTTTTCTTTATTTTAGTCCTCTAAATTTTACTTTTCATTCCTGCACTTTACTTGAGTTTTGTTTTCTTCAGTTTCATTTATTTTACTCTAATTTTCTTCGGTTGACGATATTTATATTCCTTGTCTTTTTTCCTGCTTATTCTTTTCTTTTCTTCAATTTATTTGCCGTATTTTCTTTTCTTTATGCATTTATTTTTCAAAATTTTCTAGCCTTTTCTTTATGCTTGTTTTCATTATTTCTTCGCTTTTCATCATTGTAATTTTCTTTCATTTCCTTCCTTATATATGTATTTCTGCTCTTATATTTCTTTCTTCTTTCTTTTGCTTTCCATTATTGAAATGTTCTTTTTTATTTTTCATTTATTTCCTTTTATGTATTTCTGTTCTTTACTTTTCTTTTTGGTTTTTTCTTTCGTCTTTCCGTAGTGATTTCTCGACAATTCTAGTTAAAAAGAAGAGGAAATACTTTCTTCAGCATTCGCAGAATTCATAATGTTGATTTTCAGCTGAAATTTTTTTTAAGTATTCATCATACTTATGGCATCAAATTTTATATGTAGCATGAACTATACTGCAGATAAAGCTTACTGAATCGAATCGATTTTACGAAAATTGAGTTTTTATTTTTTTTTGAAACTCTTAAAAACGAAGTGAAAACATAACATTCAAAGAAAAACTAAACAGTCATAAGGCACGCATTTTCGAAGGCCAAATATAAGCACACTAGAAATGTCACATGTATATGTATCAAACTTCTATACACATCATGATATGCAAATTACTGTCTTTTCTTGCGAAAAAAACTTGCAGCAAAAAACTTATGTACACGTTGCACAAAAATCTGACATGAAAATAAATATCGCAAGTTTAAAAAAAGGAACAAAAAACGAAAATTTGACGTCCTCAAGTTAGGAGAAAAAAACCTACAGTAAGATGACTTTTTCACTTCGATTACTGTACTTGCTAAAAATTTCGATTTCCGGCGACTATAAAAATACAATCGTAAAAAAAGAAGAAAAAAACCATGACCACGCGTCACCAAGGTCGCCAAACGCCCGATGAGCTGGCGTCCGAGCCGGCCGACGACGGCCGCGACGATTTGGGCGACGGAAAGTTGAAAAATCGCGACGACGGATCGCCGCCGGCGGCGACCAATGAACAATTGCCTAAAGGCGGCGTGGGCGGCAAGGACAACGGATTCAACATGGCCGGCTGGTGGTGGTGGTGGCCATGGCCGCCGCCCATCATCATCGCCCCGACTGGACTGTAAGCGAAAACGGCCGACGAGTTGGGAGTCGTCGGCGTGTAAGGCGCGTTGACGACGAGCAAACGTTGGGGTTCGGGTCGGTGAACCATGGGCGTCGTTTTGGGTGAAGGCTGGAATGTACGAAGGAAAAATGCGACTTCGAAATTAGAAATTTGAACTACAGTGAAACGAACACGGAAAATGACGTCAGCAGGATATAAAATTAATACTCGAGTTTCACATCTTTTTTTATACAAGGTACGCCGTATGAGTATTCGGGAATAGCAATACTGTTTTCGGATCACCCGATCCATTTTGGTACCCAGTCGAAAGTCTCCAATACAGCGAAACTCAAAATAGAGAGACTCAAAACAGTGATTCTCAACACAGCGTTTCTCCAAACAGCGAAATCTCAATACAGCGAATTTCATTACAGCGAAGTCCTAGAACAGCGATTCTCAATACAGCGAAGTCTCAAAACAGCAATTCTCAAAAGATCGAATTCCTATGCAGTGAATAGTAAAAAGTCCTATGCATTAGAGTAAACGCACACATTATTTTTATAATAAATATGCAAATTAGATACATTAAAATCGTATTTTTTCAAGTTGAGATAATATATTTTTAGCCTCATTTGGACATCTAAGTTTCACATGCTTTCTTATGCTTTCACATGCTGCAGAAAATTGTCTGTCAAAAAATTTTTTTGCGAAATAATAAAGAAACAAAAAGTAATGTAATAATAAAAAGTAAGTAAAAAATAGAACAGTAGGCAATCAGAAAAAAATTAAACAAAAAAAACAAAACGTGGCTTAAAATAAAAAGAGTATAAATCAATGAAGGAAAAAAGAAACAAAAAACATACATATAGATATGTCAATAATAAACAAATTAGGATAAAAACCAGTAATATCATGAAAACACATGCTATAGAGCCATAGTGTCAAAAATCTGGCGACGGTGCCAAAATGTGTGACAACCAGCATCTATCAGATCGAAATGGAGTACTAAATATGCCTTGCATCAAACCGTCTCCATTCTAAAGATACCTTTTTTGAAAATTCGCTATTTTGGGAATTTGTTCTAAGACTTCACTGTTTTGAGACCTTGCCCTTTTGACAATGGCTATATTGAGACTTCGCTGTAATGAGAATCACCGTTTTGAGAAATCACTGTTTTGAGAATCGCTGTATTGAGTCTCGCTATTTAGAGTTTCACTGTTGTGTGTTTCGCTGACTTACGTTTTTGTTTTTCTTAGATACACTTGTGCAACAGTCATCTTCAGTAAACCATTGCATTTCTATCTTGCTTACTGTAAAAAGGATACAGATTTTTGTAGATTATTACAGACTGTGGAATACAGGTTTCAAACAGTTTTTTGCGCAGATTGTCGAAATTTTCCATATCAAGTTCAAAAACTAACAAATTTTTTGATTTCAGTATGTTGCAGCATAGTAGCACGTTTGACACTACTAAAAATCCCAAGTTAATTTTTGATATCAGATTTCTAGTTTTAGATTAAAAATCGTAAACGCTAATTAATGAAGCTTCCCGTATCGAAACTACAGAATGAAATCGAAAAAATAAACTGCAGCTTTATCTTCCTACTGTAAATATGTTTTTGAGACTACAGTAAGATTCTACGCTCTGCAGCAGTCTGTGGATTGGAATTTCCAGAGATCACTAAAATTTTGGAGAAAAATCTAAAATTTTGCATAAAAATTTGAGGCTAACCTTGTTATCCTACTAGAAAAAATTTTTTGATTTTTGGATCTCAGTATCCAACAGTGATCTGATGTTGTGCTATGGCTTATTTTGAAGCTTAGGGTTAGCAGTCTGCTTAGGCTTAGGCTTTGGGAACACCTGTGGCCTGCAGGGCCAACGTCGAAAATCTCTATTAGTAGGATAACCCGGTTGGGCCATTAAGCTTCTACACTGTGATTCAAATTTTCAACCAGATTTACAGTTTATTCGAATTTTTGACAAATTCTGAAATTCCCATTTGCATAAATTTGTAGAATAAGGAAACTCAAAGTTGAAACGAAACGATGAAAAATGAATGTTGGAAAGGTATACTGTAGCTTCCCATTGATTACTGTAGTAAATTTCTCACCATATTTTGGCTCCTGGCCAATTTTTCATTCAATCTTTCAGCCAAAATTGTTTGCCAATGTCGAGGTTCGTCGTCGGCAATTGCCGCCAGACCGCCCGCTCCGCCGCTCCTCACGAAATCTAAAACGGCCGCCGAACATTGTTGAAATCCGTCGACGAAATGCCGTCTGGCCGCTTGTAAATCCGTCGAACGTTTATTTTTCAAATATTGTACGGTCATTTCTAAAATATCGGCTTTTTCCATTTTGGATTTTTGATGATCGACGGCGGACGGCGACGCCGGCGGCGGCAAGCTTTCGTTCAATAAAATTTGCGTCAATTCGGATAGACAACGATTTATACGGGCGCGTCGACGTTTTTCCATTAATGGTTTTTTCAATTTGCGTTCCAAACCGGCCAAATGACCGTTATTATTGTGATTTGACGCCGACGACGACGACGAACAAGAAAGACGTCGCCGACGATTCGACGACGACGACGACGTTTCCATTACTAAAGCGGACGAACAAGTAATTTGCATAATTTTTATGCGGATTTAGAGCTAGAAAATGGAACAAAATCAGACGTTGAGGTAAACATTTAGGAAAATATGCAAATATTATCTTAAATTGGGTGTCTGGTGGTAATAACTGCTGTTTAAAGAGAGATTTGAAATGTATCTTTCGCATACAATTCTACTTTTCACAAGTTTGTGAAAAACCAGCAGTTTATATGACGTCAGCAAGTTCGAGCACTAAAGTATACAGCAAAAAATGAACACTGCATTTTTCACACCTTGCTGACGTCATAATAACCAGGAAAATTTTCTACAGTAACATTCGTATTACAATATATCGATTCCAGTTTTTTTCATGACGAAGGCTACAGTAAATTCAGAACTACAGTTAGAAAATCAAAGTCAAACTGAACGATCTAGATAATGGTTAACATTCTCCACTTTTAGGGAATATGTAAATGAGGTACACACTTACTGTTGGCTTTTTTGAACGGAATAAGCAAAGGGTCAATTTTTTAAAATGCTAGTATGAAAGGAGCTTACTGTATACGAATTTTTTTTGTAAAGCCGAAGTAAACATCAAAGACTTACTAACTGATGTGAAGATAATGGAAAAAAATTTTTTTTAGGAAAATCATAGCTCACCACTTTTGACTTAATTTTCCTATATAGAATGATCAACACTGCACACGGTCCAAAATATGCAAATGAGGTACATCCTTTCTACCATATGTTTTAAACAGAACTCTTGCCAACAAAGGCTGCAGTAAATATCAAAGATGTAGTTTTCTACTAAGTGATGTAAATTATCAGGAAATCAAAAAAATCATACCTCATCTTTTCAAACTAAATTGTCTTAGAATGGTCAACATTGTCCACCTTCACGACATATGTAAATGAGGCACACCCTTCCTACCTGCTGTTTTAAACAGAATAAGCAAAAAAACACCTTCGAAAAATTAAGGAAATATATGAAGTTTTCCCCACAATTTTCATAACATAAGACTTAGCTTTTCACCAACTGACGTATGAAAAAAAGAGAAAAGAGTTCGTGAGAAAATCATGGCTCATATCTTTGAGAACTGAATGGTTTTAGATAGAAAGATCAACACTGCCCACTTTCACAAAATATGCAAATGAGCTACATCCTCTCTACCTGCCCATGTAAACAGAAGGAGCAAAAAATCGCTTCTGAAGGAAATTTGTTGAAAAATTCAATAGCAAATGCTACAGTAAATACCAAACACTTAATTTTCTAAAAGCAGTTATTCAAATTATGGAACCAAGGTTCCAATAAGAAAATCAATGCTCATTCGTCAAACTTCGCAATCCTAGGGATGGTGAACACTGTTTTTCCAGAAATATGCAAATGAGGTACATGTTTTCTACCGGTTCTTTTTAGCAAAAAAGCAAAAGATTTTTTTCGAAAAAACTATCCGTGTGAAAAGAGGCTACTGTGGCTAAAATTTCAATAAAAAATGCTACAGCAAATACTAAAAGCTTGAATTTCTATCAACTATTGTAAAGGTTTAGCAAGAAATATCATTCATATATTATATGGTCAACACTGTCCACTCTCGTAGAAAATGCAAATGAGCCATTTTTACAAGAAAAAAGAAGAAAGAAAACTCGGCGACCACCACCAACCTTAATCGGTACAAAAATGAAAGACGCGAGCCAAGTCACCATTTTTGTACTTAAATACATGGAGATGAATAATACTAATCCGCTACAGTAATCCCAAGAAAATACACAAGGTTGAGTATATCGTGTGACCCTAACATACTGGCGTACTACAATAAGAAGATAAATAGCGACACGGGTTTTCTCTGCCCCAAGAAAGAGCACTGGGACTATAGTAGAACAAGGGCGTGCCTCCATCCTTTTCGGTCGGTTTATGGACCTATTAATAATTTTTCTACATGGCGTGGGAAAGTACGAAAGACGAGCGAGCGGCCTCCGAGAAAGAGTTGAAAACATTGATTCTGTTCGTACGTGTGTATGTCATTATTGGAAGAAAATAAGTATGTACCTCCAAAAAAATCTTACTGTAACACGAATTCGATAAGAAAAATTTGAATATGCAAATTCCGCGACTGAGATTTCATGCACGGATTGAAAGCTCTGATAAAGTTTTTTTGCAAAGATTTTGACCTGCACATGATCCAGACAGACTTCAAAATGTTATTCTACGCAAAGTGATGACCTCATCGTAGATTACAGAATGGGTCTTGAAATAGGATTAGAGTTTGAACACCAAGCATTGCGGAATCGGACTCGCGAAGTGTGCTCTAGAAATGTATCACTTTAATCAGATATTTCGAGTCATTTAATGGAAGAAAATAATTTTGTACCTTAAAAATCTTACTGTAGCACGGATTTGATTAATAAAATTCGAATATGAAAATTACTATAGGTAGTGCTTGCTTACTCATCAAAAGAACAAAGTAAAATTTCATGGATTGACAGGTGTTTGCGTACAGGAGTCAGCGAGTTCGAGAAAATCCTTCGCAGAAATTTGGACCTGCATCTGAAGATAAAAATACCTCTTTATTTTATTGTCTCTATCATAGATTATAGAAATGATATAAAATGGGATTATAGTTACAACAGTAAGCATGAGTCATTCAGTGTGCTCCGAAAATGCAGTTGTTTGATCAGACGTGTTGTGTCATTAATGAAAGAAAATGAGTATGTATCTTGAGAAATCTTGCACGAACGCGATAAGGGTAATTTGAATATGCAAATTACAGCTAAAAAGTTTCAGGGATTGATGGAATATTGCATACTTTAGTCAGTGAATTTTAGGAAATTCTTCCCCAAAAATTAAATTTGCGTCTGATCACATCAGGAGACTTCAAAAATTTTAAAATAATGATTTGTCATGAATTACAGAAACGCTCTAAGGTAAGATAGTTACAAAAAGCTAGACTCATGCAGTATGCTCATGAAATGTTGAACTGCAACCTAGCATTCCGAGTGTCAGTAATAATAGAAAATAAATACGTACCTTTATAAATCATATTGCAGGATTATTTCGATGGAAAAACTTTGAATATGCAGGTTACGGTCAAGAATACAGATTACTGTAGATATTGCTTGCTCGCCCATTGGAAAAAGAAAGTGATCGACGAGTAAAATTTTAGGAATTTATTTAACGCCGCCTACAGTAGTCAGTGAATAAGAAAAAAGTTAGATATGCATTTCGGTAGAAAAATTTCGAAATTTTATTCTCTCGACCCTAGTTACATCACAGAGTTACAACAGTAAGCATAAGTCATGAAGAAATTTTGTGGCAGAAATTAAAGAAGATAAGCATGTGTATTGAAAAATCTTACTGTAGCAACAATTCCATTGAATTTCATATCGTACGTGATATGATTTACTGGGAAGTTGCAAGGTTTCCAACTATTAATATCACAATCATTCCGGGAAAAGCGCTCTATAGATCAACTAAATTTATTTTAAAGCCAATTTCTCAGCATGCTGTAGCTTTTATGAATACATGTAATTGTCATTCGTTTACTGTAGAATTTTTCAATTCGCTCTGAATTTATTATTATATCTTCTCGAAGAAGTTTTAAGAAATGTATATTTTTGTTACAGTAACATTCGATTTAGTTCGAAACTACAGTAATGTGATGAAACTGAAGCATTACTGTAACTTTTAGTGACGGATGAAATTTGCTGAGAAAGATCCAATTCAGTCTTGGAAGACTATATTTTTTTGGACACCCTGACTAGTTTTAATTTATTTGCACTCTTCGGAGAAGATGATAGGTAAGTCGGATTCATGTATAGGAAATGGAATACTGTAACTGAACTTTCGTATCTGGTAAAAGTTACATTCTGTTTTCATTAGTTTATAAATGGAATCGGGTATCAAACGTGATGAGTCATGTTCAAAAATATCATTTTGAGTCTTCTTAGTCCATTTTCGGAAAAAGGTAAAGTTTAAAAATCAAGAAAAAGCGAAAACGTAAATCTTTCATTCCTACAGTAAGAAAAATAGCCAGACGTAGGTGACATTTGATTTTAGGCTCAAAATTCCCCAATGCTCCAACCAAACCACTACTCGTCGTGGGAAAATCTTCAAGGTCCTTTTTGAAAAACGTCGTACTACTACAGTAAGACCGCGCGGTTCGGCATATTAAGATGGAGTAGAAAGAGAAAAAAAACCCCGTCTTACAACAACAAATTGACCACAAAGAAGGCACTTTCCCACGGCATTCCAACCTGTCGGCCCATGTTTGTGTAGAAAAATGTCCATGCGCACACGCATGCGTTGAAAAAACGTGGCGGCACGAGAGTCGGCGTCTAGCCTACAGTTATAGTTAGTAAGACTACATGACCATATAAAATGCATGGATTAATAGTCGTGAAACTTACACCATGACCATATCGTGTATGTGTACATTATTGCGTAACGGAGAAGCCGGTTTTTGGAGGAGGGGAGGACTAGAGGGCCACCACCTGACGCTTTGGCCAACCGTGGGAACGACGATCTTCATCATAACATGCCATTGTATTTTACGGCCAAAAGTGTGACCATCAAACACAACACATGACATTTATGGAACAGGTGTGATGGTTTTTTTCCATGCTATAAAGTGCTCCATGGGAAAATGGTGGTAAAATTTGATGAATTTTCAGAGAGGCGAAATTTTTGATGAAGATAGGGAGAAAAAAAGTTGTTTTGGTGTTTTTTTTTCTTTTTGGCTTTAAAATTTTACGATACAGTAGGAAAATGGGATAGCAAATTATGTAGATAACTAGACTAAAATGCGTAAGTTTCGAGCCAAAAATTCTGGGCTGCAAAGATTTTATTGATAAACAGCGAAAAAGTGATCATTAAAATCAAAAACCTAAATTTGGCTGATTTCAGTCTGTTTTAAAAAATAAATCGACTTTTGACTTTCTGATTTAAAGCTGTTTAAACATTTTGAACCTGGAAAATCTTGTCAGATTAATATACCTGAAAACCCTGGGCCGGTTTCATCGCTCCAACTGAGCCGTAGCTTAACTTCATATGTTATACCACTGTTGTTGAGCTGCAGCTCAGCTGTAGCTTAATTCATGAACACAAGTTTCATTGATCTATTTTTCTTGATGACTAAAATTCAAGCTATGTCATATTTTTACGATTATTTGCTAACCTATGTGACACAAAAGACTGAAAATGTTTGTAGAATATGGAAAAGCTTTCCAGAGATACATTAGGAAAAGAAATATAGCCCCAAATCATGCTGAAATTTCAATGATGTGTTTTCTTGAAATGTGTCAAAAATTATTATTTTCAGAATTTTTTGGTAAATTTCATATTTTCAGAATTTTTTGGTAAATCATGTCATGAAAAACTGGTAATTTTTGAATATTTCGAATCTGGAAAATCTCGCCAAATACATTAGGAAGAGAAACATGACTCAAAATCTAGCTAGGTGAAGTTTCACTGATGTTTTTTCCTTGAAATGCATCAAAATAATGATATAGACGGAAGGCATGTAGTGTTTCAAGTTTCACGATTTTCTACTGAACAATATTATGACATTGAATCCGGACAATCTTATCATACATTGGGAAGAAAAATATCGTTCAAAGTCCAGCTGATGTTTCACTGATCTACAATCTGTTTTTCTTGAAATCTTTCAACTGTTTTCCATATTTTCGCGATTTTCTGCCGAATCATGTCACTGAAAAGAAAGAAAATCCGTGAATCTGGAAAATCGCACCAGGGACATTAGGATCAAAATTATGAAATTCTACTCCAAACCAGTGGCGGATCCAGAAATTTTTTTCAGGGGGGCGGAGGCGGTGCTCAAAATTAAGTATTTAAAAAAAAAATCAAAAAATTTTCAAAAATTTTTCGATTTGCCTATAGGTATACAGAATAAAATCGTATTTCAAAAGTCCCCCTCCCCCCATTAAATCCGCACTTGCTCCAAGCTAAGTTTTGGATGCACTAGAAAAATATTGTGAGAATTTCACCCCAAAAGTGCACCGAAAAATTTTGCATGAAGATATCAAAATACCTATTGATTTTCTTTATTGCAAAAGGAATGTTGAGTGTTCAAATGAGAAAAAATCAAAATCTGTGCTTGTTATAAGCATTTTATTTATTCATTGAACAAAATAAAATCCATAGTTGATATCATAACTGTAAGACAATGTTAGAAGCGAAGACATTACTGGCCCATCAATATCAATGAGAAATGTCAACATATCTGAGAAAATTGAGCTTCTCGTACTGTGACCCGGTGATGAGTGCAAAATTGACTCCACCTGGAAATCACACGTTCTATGTGATATCATTATGCAGGTTAGTCATTTTGGATTTGCTGACCCGACGATGTTGCGCTTACTATACTCAAAATGCCACAATGTGCAGAAAGCATTGCGCACAGTGTTTTTTTTTATGCCAAAACATGGTTTTTGGCACAAAAAAATTTGGAATGGCACAAAAAATTTTGAACGTTTGTGCCAAGTGGCACAAATTTTCTGGCTGGTCAAACATTAAATTTCCTTGATTGTTAGATGTTTTAGGGGCTGAAAATGCAAAAAATTTTCGGCGCTTCGCGCCGAATCAATGAATATATATTTCCCATTCGTATATTTGACCCGAACGCAAACGATTTCTTTTCGAACAGTGTATTAGTATCGTTGCAGCAAACTTTATAGATAGGCTGTCAAGACTGATGAGTGAAAAAAATTCTGAATATTCTCTCTTCATTCAGTCAGATTCGGATTTAAAACTGAAATTCTTACTTTTTGTGTTTGATTGATTGAAATCGAAAAATCGATATCGTTGATAATGGTACAATGTTTCGATCGAAAATCAATACTATTTTCGACTTTATTTTCTCTATTCTTTACATGGTTGTTAAATATAAATAACATAGTTATTCGTTCGTAGTCGAAAATTGAATCAATTTGAACCTCCTGAACAATTCTAGAGCTATTTAAATTGTCTCAGCATTCCATTTCTTTTTGGAATTTCGTGAACTATTTTGTTGCACGGTTTTTTCTTTTCTCACTGACATGGTTAGCTGAAAAATAGGTTGGGCACGATTTTTACAAAAAATTAATGCGTTAAACGTTAACTCTTTATAAAACTCTTGGCCTAAAACTATTCCGCAGTTTTAAGTAATGTCTCTAGCAAAAAATTTTTTTGTGCCATTGGCACAAATTTTTTTGGCCTCTTGTGCCAATTGGCACAAATGTCCGTGCACAAAAAAACGCTGGTCATGAGCCAGGAATCTGAAAGAATTGTATTCGATAATAGATTTGTATGATCGCGACAAACTTTAAGTTTATCAATGATTGAAAAGTGAATTAGTTAACTTCTACTGTTCATTCCAGTGTGATCGGAAACCGAAATTTTTATTTTTGGTCTTTGATCCGAACAGAAAAATTTAACTTGTTGGCGCAATTTTCAACCAAAAATTTATGCGACGTGACTTCCGTTCTAGTCTTTTCAGGAAAAATCATTATGGACATCCTTAATTTATTTACATCGGTGTTAAGAAGAAATCCGTAGCCGAAAATTAAAGAAAATATAAAATGCCTGAAAAATTGTATAAAAATATCTGAATTCTCGCAGCATCTGATTTCTTTCCGAATCGTATAAACTACTTTCTTCATCAGTTTTTTTTATCGCACTGACGTGCTTAAGAAAAAATAGAGTTGACACGATGTTTTTGCAAATTAGTGCGGCAAAAGTAATCTTTAGTTATGTTTTTATCAAACTTTTGGCATAAAACTTTTTAAAGGTTTTCAGTATGTTTTTAGGCTGGAAAAAAATTTTTGTGCCATTGGCACACATTTTTTTGGCCCTCTGTGCCGATTGGCACAAACGTCCGTGCACAAAAAAAAAACGCTGATTGCGCAGCAGTGGTTTTTTTCGTGCCAAAACATGGTTTTTGGCACAAAAAAATTTGGAATGGCACAAAAGATTTTGAGCGTTTGGGCACAAAATTTTTGGCTGGTCAAACACATTGATTTTCCTTGATTATTAGACGTTTTAGGGGCTGAAAAATGCAAAAAATTTTCGGCGCTGGGCGCCGAGTCATCAATCAATAATATTTCCTATTTGTATATTTGACCCGAACGCGAACGATTTCTCTTCGAACAGTGTATTGGTATTGTTGCAGCAAACTTTATAGGCTGTCAATGACTGATGAATGAAAGAAATTATGAATATTCTCTGTTAATTCAGTCAGGTTCGAATTCAAAACTGAAATTTTTAGTTTTTGTATTTGATTAATTCAAATAAAAAAATCGATATCGTTGGTGACGTGATGATACATTGTTTTGACGGAAAATTTACACAGTTTTCGTTTTTACGTTTTAAAAAAGTACATTAGATCTATATAATTCATATTCGTAGTCGAAAATTGAACTAATTTGAAGTTCCTATTGTCAGCATTCTATTTCTTTTTTTATAGTTTTAGTTTTAAATAAATTCTTCTTCTTCCTAAACTCCCCGTTTTTTCGCTTGAAAATGCATATAAACACTTTATTTAAGTGTTTTTGAGCTTTTTAAAGCATTCTGATAATCATTCTGATCATATATCGCAAAAATTTGATTTAAATTTTGTGTTCATAAATCGTAATTTCTAGAAATTTATCATTCGAAAAATCTTAAAACTATTAATTTGTTCGTAACCTTTCATATAAATTTGGCCGAAAAGCTATGAGTCAGAAGCGTAGAAATTTTCCAAAAAATACTTCCATGAAGCTTTTGAATTGGATTTACATTAAGAAAAGAACAAACGCTTAAAAAAGTTGAGAAAGTTGATACTATGATCTTTCTCAAAAAATCTATGAAGGAAAAAATGTGTATCTTCATTAAATATAAAGATATCATATGCAAAATTGCCCATTAAACATGAAATAATACGTTTAAGATGATGAAAACTATTAAAGATTAAATATTAGTGAAGGTAGACATGCTAAAAGCCGCGCCTGAGCTTGGTAATAAATAATTAAGTTATAACCGACGCGGAGCGCCGGAAAATTTTGAGATTTGGACCTCCTAAAATACACCAAAATGCATCTTTTCAATATGAAAACCCCAAATTTTTCTTCCACATTTGTGGAAAGACCTCAAAAATTTTTTTCATATTCCAGATTTTTTTCCACATTATAGTGCATGTGGGAAAAACAGTGGTCTAAACTGGCATTTTTAAACTCCTCAAGATGCCGGCTATCCTGACCAGTTAGAAAATCCAGGCGCTCATGGCATTCAGGAACTCATTTGCATAAAATCTGCACAGATCTCACCCTTGTCACTACAGTAAAACCCTACCTACTTCAAGAATCGAACCTGGTCCACGACGAGCCTATAGACTTGATGCGTTTACCACTACACAATTTCACCAGAAAGTATAAACACTATATTCGTTTAAGACCCTTGACACTATTTCAACTAACAACTTCATTTGGAAGAGCCTCAACAGCACTGTGCCCTTCGGGCGCAACTGCTGTAACCCTAAGCCTAAGGAAAATTTTGAAGGAAAAATAAATGACTACTAACTAGTCGCAGAAATCTATGCTCAAAATTAACAAACAACTCATATACAATAATTAGGCTGAAGGCAGGTAACCGACTCATAAAATTTAGCCGCGAATTTAACGTAAAGCAAGATTTTTCTCGGTTATTTTCCTAAAATCTTTCGGCGATCTTCAGAAAAATTTTGACATTTGTGTGATTAGAACATACTGACTCCAAGTAGAAATTATTGCTGGTTGAAGAATCGAAATTATTGGTTGCTTTCCTTTAGTTTTGGAATTGTAGTATGCCCGACTCAAAATTCTTTGAATTCACTAAAAAATTAAACCTTTTGTCTAGGAAATTAAATTTGCTAAGATTCATTATAATATCAAAATCGCAAAAAAAATTTTGGCGGTACGCGCCAAATAAGTTACTCGTATCAACCTGAAAGCCTGAAACCGACGCGAATCGAATGAAGGACAATAAAACTAGCATTTCATGTTTTTTCGGATAAAATTGAGCTAATTAATTGATTTTAGAGTAAGCAACCAAAGTTTTATCTGTGCAACCATAAGTTTCCTTCAAGTGACGCATTGCAACCTGGCCTCTGCAAGAAACCCTGTGCGCAGCACTGTATTTTCCTCATATATGTTCTTTTGAGGAAGAAAGTCTAGAAAAGAAAAAAAATTTTGGGCATGGTTCTCATTATGGAAAAATTGTGGAAAAAATTTTAGGGAATCCATAACCGAAAAGATGCTTTTGGTGAGCTTTGCAAGGTCAAAATCTCAAAAAAAAAATTTTCTCAATTTCCCCCAAGCACCTATACCTAGGCAAAGCACATTTTGTAATGTACGTAGCTACCCGAGCCAAATTTCTTTAGGTTGATTGTCATTTAAAAAAAAAGTTGTTTCAATATTTTTCATAAATGGTTTTTCTCTCCAAAATGCCCAATGATGTTCTATA
The DNA here is from genome assembly GCA_963922205.1 of Romanomermis culicivorax. Taxonomy (NCBI): domain Eukaryota; kingdom Metazoa; phylum Nematoda; class Enoplea; order Mermithida; family Mermithidae; genus Romanomermis; species Romanomermis culicivorax. Next base: position 384,298 of record CAWUHX010000254.1, on the reverse strand, counting down.
TGCACGCTTTCGAGCTTGTTTTGAATTCTATTCTTCCATTAGTCACTAGCTTGTGTAAATTGAGGGCGAGAGCAAAAATTTTAAATTTTAGCTCAGATAGCACTGAATACAGCGAAATCAACAAGAATCTGAAGCGCAATAATCCGGATTTCCTACAAGCTCGACAACAGACATTTCTACTGTCGGTAAAACTTTCTTTCTGGCGCACAGTACCCGAAAAATTTTCAGTCTGAAATATTAGATAATGAAATCAAATGAAAAATTTTATTACCTGTCGAAAAGAACGCAAAATTACAATACAAAATACAATTAGTCGAGAACGACAAAATAATGAATAAATTTGAAAGATAAATTTTAGAAGATTCGAACGACTAAATTAGAGATCAAAAATAGAGATAAAGGTCGACAGTATTAGCTACAGTAAACAATTTAGTGACAAGTAATGGAAAGCGCAGGTTACATGTCTGTAAGAGGCTAACGCGCTCCTCCAAGATAACCTGAGAAATCAATTTTGGCAATTTTCATTTTGAATGTGTGTGAATTGGAAGAACTGAGAATTTCATTTGGAAGTTGATTTCGGATATTAATCGTTACATGTAACGGAGCCCCGAGGTCTGGGGGGGGGGGGGGGTTGGGCCACTTTTTTGGGCCGGGGGTCAGTAATTCCCAAAATTTTGGGGGAGGGGTCTCTGAAGGAAAAAAAATTCATTTTTTTCTCGAAAAAAGTCCGAAAAAGAGTTTAAAAAATAGTAATTTTTGTCTATAAAATGATAAAAATGTATTTGTGGCGCGAAACGCCGAGAAAATTGACGTTTTTGACCATTTTTTGTTCAAAAATTGACATTTTTTATCGAAAAATTGACCATTTTCCGACCAAAAGTATGGAGTCCATGGGCTACCCTATGGCTAGCCATAGGATTGGGAAATCCTGGAGGGGCGGTCGCCCAATGGCTAGCCATATGGTCGACGATTTCTGGAAGGGGGTTCCCATAGCACTTCCCCCTCAATCACATGTATGATATTAATATACCTATTAGAGAAATCATATAACCTAATATTTGTTTTTGCTTCACCAGTTTGAAGTTTGTGATCATTTTTACGACGGGTAGACTCAAAATTGCTGCTAATAAAAAAGTCCGATTTTCGGAGCAGGATTGTCCCTTAATAATTCGAAACATCATACATAATGCAAGGCGCAGTCGACGTATTTCCAAGCTATCCAAGCATAACTTCACCAAACGCTCTTCATATGAAAGGATGGACCCAAAACCACATATTATTTTGGTAAACCTTCTCTGAACCCTTTCAATGAGATTTATGTCTGAGGCATAGAAAGGATTCCAAACGGTTGAGCAATATTCCAATAGAGGTCTGACATAAACTGTAAGAGCACGCACCAGGTTAGATGTATCATGGGATGTGAATGCTCTAATTATCAAGGAACTTAAGCTGTGAGCTTCCTTAGTAATCGAAATTAAGTGATCTCTAAAACTCAAGTTTTGGGATGTAAGTACGCCCAAGTCTCTGACATACAGATTATCGCCTGGAATGACAGACAATCCTAAATTGTAGGGAAACTTTGGATTGGTATGCCCCATATAAAGAATAGTATTTTTCGGCAGATTTCGAGTTGCCATGTTTTGAACCAATTGAAAATTTGATTTTGATTTGATTAATTTTGAAGAATTTCGAAGTATGTGGAGGTGTTGAAAATTTTTACATCATCGGCAAAAAGGTAAACATCAGATTTTAGTGTATCTGGAAGGTCATTTATAAACAAAAGGAAAAGAGTTGGACCTAAAACACTCCCCTGTGGGACACCACTGCTTAGTCTGATGTTAGGGAAAGTTTGTTGCTAATGCAAACCCTTTGAGTGTGATTTGAAAGAAAGGAGATGATCCATTTTTCAAGAAAACCAGAGATTCCATAATTTTTTAATTTTAGGACAAGCTTGGGAGACGAAATTAAAAGCTTTTTTAAAATCAATGTAGACCAAATCAATAGAAGAACCTGAATCAGTAAGTTGGGTCCAAGTATTTTTGCATTTGAGCAACTGTGTTTCACAGGACTTTTTTTTAGAAAAAACCCAAACTGAGAGGGTGTTAATAAAGAGTTTCTTTTAAGGTATTCTATAGTAGAAGAATTAATGATGTTTTCCACGATTTTACAAACTACACAGCAAAGGGAAATTGGTCGGTAATTTGAAGTTGATGAGGAGAGGAGTCACCTTTTTGACACCTTTAATGAATTTCATTTGCTCATAATAATTCAAGTGCAAACAAAATATCCAAGATTACTGACAAAATCGGATGGAGGGAGCTCTCTTGTACATATAAAAAATCAAAATCATATACAAACGAAATTTTGAATATATACACAAAAAATTGTGTTTTGTGCTTATTTCTACTCAAAACTTGTTCCAGAGGAAACTTTCTTACACTTAAATTTATCTTCTTCATAACAGGCACGTACGATACGATATTGAAAAATACAAATTTATCATTGTTATAAGCTTCTAATGCATAATGCTAGAGAACTTAGAATTCATGTTGTTTGAAGAGCTGAACATGAGTTTTCGTTTTAAAATCAAGATCATATGACTTTTTCATAAATTCATAAAAAGAAGCTTTAAGCAATACTATTACATTGTATAGCCAAAAACATTCTCTGCTCTCTGCAAACGCATTTTCAAAGCTTGCTTGGATGAACCAGTCCAAGTAACTATGAAATACAATCCGGCGTGAAGCGCTGAAAAATTTCTTGGTGTTTCACTAGTTTTAGAGCCTGGAGGAGTGTTCTCATGCTGAAACTATCTGTACTTCGTACGTCAAAAATCTCGATAAAATTTTGTATGGAGTCAAAAATATTCGTCTCGTACAAAAAACACTGAATAACCATTCGAATCATAATTTACGCGCAGCGTCAGATAGTTTTGTGAAAATGCGCCTCCTTCTGATTCATATTTTCTATTCTGAACACATATTTCTGAATCGGTTTCATTCTGTTTTCTTATTTTCTTCGTATTAGTCGTTTCCTCTTGAAAGCATTTGTACTGTGCTCCTTATGCGTTAATTCTCCAGAACTAGAACCCTGCATTGATCACTGATTGATTGATGCCAGATGCCCCCAAGGTCGAAAATCTAGATAGGGGTAAAATCGTATGTCGTAAAGGCACTTTAACCATGCCCAGCGTGACCTTTTCTGCTCGCTCTAAAGGTCCCTCTATATTACAGTAGCTCCATGAATACGATAGGTCTACGGCGACGTACAAAGTACAAGTTACATATTCATCAGTACCTTTTTCCAACTTTACACTTTACTCTTAAATTATTTAGTAAGTTTCTCAAATTTGTTAGTTGACGGTTGCTGACTCCATGATTGGTTTGTTCGTTTTTTCCAGTATCGACTGGTTGACTGGCTGACACTCCCTGGATGGTTGGCTGACTCCCAGGTTGGCTTTATTGGCTGTTTGTCGAGTTCGACTCTCGAATCGTTTGGTTCTACCTAAATTTTTTTGGTTGACTCTCTGATTGACTGGTTGACTGTTTCCTAAACTTATTGGTTACCTCACAGACATGGCCGTGCGCAAGGGGGGGCGGGGGGGGCGGCCGCCCCCCCCCCCCATTGAGGCAGTAACTCTAAACCGAAAAGATGCGTTTTGGTGGACTTTAAAAGGTCAAAATCTCAAAATTTTCCGGCGCTTCGCGCCGGTCATGGGTATAATTATAACTATATTCTATCAGGCGCGGCCGTTAGCATATCTACTTCGACTTACTAATTAATTCTCAACAGTTTCTATCAAACAAGTTAGATCGTTTCATTTTCTAATCGTTTACAGTCAATTATGTCGCCGAAAATAGAGATTTTTCATCATGTCTCTCAATTTTTTCCCTCGATGATTGGAATTTTTAAACGTTTGCAATCTGAACTATTGCGTTTATTGAAGGTGGAAATTGAAGACATTACTCTAGAACGCGATTTCAAAACATTTGTTCACGAATTATCTGTTGGAGAGATTTATTTTTCAGTGTTTTAGAATACAAAAACCCAAAAATTTTTCCGGCGCTTCGCGCCGGAATGGAAGGCAAATTACGCTTCATCAGTCTGATTTTAATTTATTTCCCAACGTTATGAAGGTTCATTTTCCAGCGTTTTAGAAAGTGAAAATCAAAAAATTTTTCCGGCGCTCCGCGCCGGACCATTCTATAGAACACCAATATATTCTTCATGAGCTCATTTTGACTAACATAACCAGAATTTTCTCAATTTTTTTCCTCATTTTTGCAGGTTTCTGACTACAACAAAATGCTTGGGTATGCTCCTAAAATGCATAAAAAAGCAACCGTAGCCACATTATAAGCGTTTTTAAAGATGTGGAAAAAAATTTTGGTTCCGGTTCTCATGTGGAAAAAATCTTCGAGGAAAAAAAACCATGATGCACACAGTATATCCGCGTAAGATCAACAATTCTGGGACTATTCAGTGAAAAAATCTAGTCCGCCCCCCCCCCCCCATGAAAAAATCCTGCGCACGGCCCTGTTCACAGACCAGTGACTCCCAGATTGAGTTGATGTTTCATAAATTGGTCTTTTGCTTACCAAATCAGTTGGTTGGTAGTTTTCCATACCAGTTGGTTGCTTTTCAGATCAGTTGATCGGTCGACATCTAGACTGGTTGGTTGCTTCCCGAATCACTCGGTTGTTTGGTTGATTACTGGATTTGTTGGTCGAATGTTTCCAAGATTCGTTGGTTGCTTCCTCAGGTGGCAGGTTGCTTTTCAGATCACTTTATTGGTTGTTTCTCAAATTGCCAGCCCCCAGTTCAGTTTATTGGTTGCTTTCCAGATCAGTTGGCTGGTTGTTTTCCACATCACTTGGTTAGTTATTTTCCCAAATTGGTTAGTTGCTTTCCAGATAAGTTGGCTGGTTGCTTTCCACATCACTTGGTCGGTTGTTTCCCAGATTAGTGGTTGGTTGCCTTCCCGATAAGTTGGTTGGTTGCTTACCATATCAGTTAGTTTGTTGTTTCCCAGATTGATTGGTTGATGAACTTTTTCAAGTTGATTGATTGATTAACTGACTCTCTTTCTCTCCTCTCTTCCCGCTTTTTCTTTCTCCCCTTCTCTCTTCCCGCTTTTTCTTTCTCCCCCTTTCTCTTTCCCTCTCTTTTTTCCTCTTCGCCTTCCTCTTCCCTCCAGGAAGTGTTGATTTTCTGGAGCCACCGACAGCCGCAAACGTAGCTATCGGACACAAAAACGTAGCTACCCGGTGGCTCGGGTGGCCCGCCATTGCTCAAGTATGCCAAGCACTGTTTTTTCCCGTAGGCCTTTTCCCCGAATGGGAAAGAACCCAAAATATTTTTTCCTTTTCCGAATTTTTTCCCCAAAAAAGAACGATTTGGGGAAGAAATAACAGTGTCACCAAGCCGTTTTTCGCTTAAAAGTGATCATAGAGGCTTTATATGAGTGTTTTTGAGCTTTTTCAAACCTTTTGGGTGTTTTAGAGCCGTTAATCCATTAAAATTGAGGAAAAAATTTGAATTCTCCAGTTTGAAGTCTAATTTAAAAGCATTGTGGAACAAATTTTGCAAAAAACTCTCCACGAGCATAATGGATTTGAATTACATGAGAAATCGACTTTCAAGTCCTCTATGATGACAAATGAAAGCCCAAAAAAGATGTTAATCTTTCTGGCGCGAAGCTTCGGAAAAAATTTTTGAGTATCGACATTCTGCGACGCTGGAAAATTGATTTCTCGAACATTTATTTCAAGAATTAGATTCGAATTTTCTGTTCTAAAGTCGTAATTTCTATAATTTTATTAATTTAAAAAATTTCAAAACTAGTGATTTATTGGTAAACTTTCATGAATTTGGCCGAAAAGATGTGAATAAAAAGAGCGGAAATTTTCGAGGACTACTTCCATAAAGCTTTTGAAGTCATTTTACATTGAGAAAGGAATAATCGCTTCAAAAAGTTTAGAGAGTTGACGTGTTTGATCTTTCTCAAAAAATGTGTCAAGGGATAAATGCGAGTTTTCATTGAATATCAAGATGAAATATTGATGATTAATAATTGAAACATGAGATAATACGTTTAAGATGATGAAAACTGTTAAGGATTAAATGACAAGTGAAGACGCGCCTGAGCTAGGTAATTAACATTTTTTGCTAAAAAAATCTAATTTTATATCATGAAGTAATTCTTGAAACGATTCATCTTCCAACGCTTTGGAGTGATGGAAATTCTTTTCAAGACATATTTCATGATTTGAAATTTTACTTTTCCGGCCTAATGATTTTCATGCTTGAACAATCTGCGGATGTTTTCGATCTGCTAACTAGCTGAAAAATTAGTTTAAAGTCAACGATGTTTCATAAATTTGGGCGAAACAGCAAAATTCGTAAATGGACTTCCGGCACAAAGCACGGAAATTTTTTTTTTTGATTTTCGGTACTATAGAACGCTAGAAACTGAGTCTTTTCGACGTTTATATCCTGGATAAGTGGTCTAATTTTGCAGTAAATCCCATCATTTTTCATAGTCGCACAAGATGCGCAAAAGTTATTTTGAATGCATTCGACTAAATTTGAATAATCAGGCAAGCAACCAAAAATTCAGATTTTTCAACCAGCAATATATATGTCACTGCCCCAAACTAAGGATGTTTCAATCATTTGCCGAACGCAAAAAATTAAGTTCTCAAAGTTCAAAAAATTGGAAAGAAGATCCGAAATTTTTTTCCGCGCTTCGCGTCGGAAGAAAAAGTGATTCACAAGCAATATATGATTCCTGATTTTGACTAATCGCAGATACTGCACAAGCATAAATATGTTCGGAAAAGCTCAAAAATGCATAAATAAAGCATATGGTGGCATTTTAAAGCGAAAAAACACTGGTTCAAGCCTCAATTTTTTGTGATGGCTGCCAATGTTATTTATATCAGGCCGAAAACCCGGGCGTCCGATGCATCTGGACTCATTTGTATAGTGTGAAAAATGTATACTTTCTCGTGGTGAGTGAAATTAGTCTAAAAAGATAAGATTCACAACTGCTTTTGCGTTAACGTAAGCACAGCCTGAACCTATGTAATCTAAGCCTAAACAACGAAACTAAAGACTGATCACGATTGTCTGTTCGTTCGTAAAAAACTTAACAAAAACCACCACATTCTCCAGGTTACAAAAAAAAAAATTTGGGTAATTATGGGCAACATTGATCAGAGATGTATCGGGAACCCGGACCCGAAATGAGACCCGAAATTATCCGACCATTTTGTTGGACCCGGACCCGATATTCTTAAAATTTTGGACCCTGACCGAACTCGATATTTTCAAAATTTTAGACCCGATACATCTCTAGTTTTTATTATGTGAAGATAAGGGCACAGATAAGGGTCTTGAAAGTATAATGCACCGGTACCCGAAATGAGACTTAAAATTATCCGACTATTTTGCTGGACCCGGACCCATAATTCTTATAATTTTGGACCCGGAACCGATATTCTTAAAATTTTCCACCCGATATATCTCTAATATTGATTAAAAATTCTGAAAATCAGATAAAGTAGAATTGTGCTAATTATGAACAAACTCTTCCGGAAATGCCCAAACAATTTTGTTGGATGAGGCAAATTTCGTTTTTTCTTAAATAACATTTTTGGTAATTAAAATGTCTGACGAATAAAAATTATATTTTCATTTATATTTTATTTAGGAGACGTATCAGAATTATTAATCTACATTTTAATTTTTCCGTTCGAATGTAAAAAATCGCAAATTATAAGATGGCTAAAAACATTACGAAATATAGAGAGTAAGAAACCGAGTTTTTCCATCTTTTTTGCTCATTTCGCATCTTTTCCCAATAACTTTTTAGAAGCGTTCTGGATTGCAAATATGGACCTAAAAACGGTTTCGAATTGGGCTATTCGGACCCCATAGTCAAAAATGGTCGCTGGCGACTCGGTTACGCTCCGCTACGCGAGTATGATTCTATGTAGTAAGTGTTTTGAACTTTTTAATTTTCTACAATTTTTTGGTTCTGAATTATCTTCAAACTTGAAAATAATTGGATTTTTACATGAATTTAAAGCAAAATTTTTCGTGGTGCGACGATTTCAGTTTGTTCGGAATATTGGTTCCGATTCTAAAAACCGGGAATTGTACTTTGGTTTCGAAATTTAAATTTTTTTGGTTCCAGTAACGAATTTTCAACCGATTTATATTGGATTAAGTTCCGTTTAACTAAAAAATGATCAAAAATCGATAAACTTACGCCCAAATTCAACATAATTTTGATCATTTTAGAGTTTAATGAGAATTTTTTGACTGCATTCTTCTTTTCTTCTTTTAAGCTTTGATCCCCCCGTCACCAATTCCCAAGTGACGTCCCGCGTCGGCTACGACACGGCCAAACATCCGGATCAAACGACCGGCGATTGTTACAAAGGTATGAAAATGGACGAATGGCGTTATAAAGTCTTATACCGCGAAAATCCGACCATTAAACACATCTACGACAATTGGGATATTAGCCCGGAACATCCGGGCATGGCTTTCAGACCGTCTTTTCACCACAACCACACCACGCTGAAACACCACGGTTGGGTTAGCAATGTTGGAAAATTGTGGTTGTATAAGTGAGTTTTTACGAAGACGAAGAAAAAAAAGTTTCACAAAAAATAATGTAGAAATTTGTATTTTTAAAATTTTTCTTTTAGAGCTCTGCCCGGCGGAGCGTATTACGACGATCCGGAAGGCGAACAATGCTTTAGGAAAACGTTCGCATGCATCAAAACTGCTTTTATCGGGAGTAAAATTTTTACTTTTGATGAATATTGGGTCATTTTTATATTTAAAAAAAACATTTCCTTTTTATAGCCATCCCCTTTTTTTGCTACGATTTGGCCTTCGGTTCTCAGAGGATGGGTTTCAAAAACCAGGCCAAACTTTTCGCTCGTATGGCTTACATGCCGGGTGAGTAACTTTTTATGTCTTTTTTGTTGTTGTTTTTGCTTTCTTTTTTTGCTTTTTTTACTGATGGTTTGTCGCCAAGTCAATTCTACCTTTGAGTTAAAATGAGTATGGTCTCACACACCCCTTAATAGCAAAACATCAGAAGGTAAATCCACAAGAAAGCGAAAATTCCGAAAAACAATTCTCAAAACAGCCAAACCCGAGAAAAGCGATTCTTTAAAGAGCAAATATGTACAAAGTTTATGTTATATAATGAATGAAAAATTCGGTATAATTTTTGTGCAACTAAATCAAACAATTTTTATTGCGTAAAAATATTTATTTCCCAAATATTAAATTTTGTATTGTTAGAAGCAGGCTCGTACCCGGGGCTTTTTTTCGGGGGGGGGGGATTCCAAAAAAATTTTAACTCGACCTGGTGGGGTCGCATAGATACCGAATGTCATGCTGAAAGGTTCAGAATGGCGCGCCTCCTGGTGGCTCAGATAATGGATAGTTAGAAGATATAATGTAGACTACTCATGATCAAACTTTATTTCTGAATCGGCACTAAACTATGAATACGATCATCTATTCAAATTAAACGAAGCGGTTTACGTCTATCACTTACCATGAGATCCTGATTATGAAGCTGCACACTCGTTTCTTTGCTCGAAGATTTTTCCACATGGGAACCATACTTGAACGTGACGGTTTTAGGGCGGTTTTGACCTCCAGCATTGATTGAGAAGATGACGAAGAAAAATGAGCAAGAGAAACAAAATTTTCATTAAGATGGAAATGATGATATAGTTAAGTAATTTTTTTAAACAAAAATACTTGATTCTAAAGAAGTAACATTAAAACTTTGAAAAGTGCTGTCTAAGCAAATAAGTTCTCACATCTGACTAATATAGGTTAAAGAATGTGCTGCTTGGATGTTAGAAGATCTTTCTAGGACCTTTCTTTTCGTTATCAAGAACGAAAAATAATTCCTATTCCACTCCCGGTTCTGGCTGACCTCCAACAGAGTTTCTACGCTGTGCAGAGTAATGTATGTATCATGAGAACCATACCCAAATTTTTTTCCCCCATTTTCCAAAAACATTCCGCATTTTTAAAAGCGCTAATAATGTGTGTGGCCACGAATGTTTTTTTTCTGTTTATTAGGAGTATACCTAAACATTCTTATGTTCAAGGAGTCAATAACCTGAAAAAATGAGAAGAAAGAAAAATTCTAATCAGGTAAGTCACATTGAGCTGATGAACGACACATTGGTTTAATCTTCTACAACAGTTGGAAGCATTTTAATGATAGGTTTATCATAAATTCATCTACTGTCAACGGTTCTGTGATTCTGATTACGAATATCAAATATTATCTACTGTCTCTAGTTCCGGTGCGTAGCGCTGAAAAACGAATCTTTGCAACAGACATTGTTGAATAGAAGCTCTAAATTTACAGTCTGGATTGATGTCTTCAATCTTCACCGTTTGTAATGCAATAGTTCTCGTTGAAATGTTCCAAGCCAGCAAAAGGAAAAGTTCAGAGGATTGATCAAAAATCTCAATTTTCTCCACAATACTGAGACTTAACGAATAAAAAAGAGATAAAGTAATTCAATTGATAGAAACTGTTGAAGGTTGATTAGTAAGTAGAAGCAAATGATAACGGTTGCGCCTGATAGAAAACAATTGCTATAATAAGTGGAAGCGCCGAAAAGTTTTGAGATATTGGCCTTCTAAAGCTAACCAAAAGGCATCGTTTTGGTTGAAGCTGCATTATCAGACAGGCTACAAATTTTTTGTTCGGTTTCATTCCAGGGGGAATTCCCCTCCCCCATTCCTCCCTAGTTGTGGGCCTGGTTAGAAGTAATCAAATGGAAAGAAAAATGAATGGAAGAAAAAAGAAGGTCAATTGGAAACTATGATAAAGTAATCAAGAAAGGCAATAAATGAAAAAATAATGTTTTTTGGACACCCTATATACTCTTCATTTTGTTCATTGAAAATGGCTCTTCAGAGAATCATCTTTCTGGGCATTGACTCGAGCATTGCGCTTTTGGGAACCTTTTATTTTGAGAATCCGATCTTCTGGACATTTTCTCATTTGAGAATCGGTCTTGGTGGTAGTCGATTTTTTTGGAAATTCGCTCTTATAAAGAGTCGCCCTTCAGAAATTTCTGGATTTGATTTTTAGAGATAAAGTCTTTTTAGAATCCCTCTCTTTTGGATATTTGCTCTTTTGAAAATATCGCTCTTTCGAGTCTTTAATTCTTTGAAAATTACTTTCGCTGTTTCGGGAATTTACTGCTGTTATAAGAAACATAGTTTCCAGCCTTCGCTTTTTCTATGGTCGTTATTTTGGAGATTCGGTCTTTTGAGAATCGCTCTTCTTTAGAATTCGCTCCTTTGTGGAATCACACTTTTGGGAATCGATTTTTAGGAGATTCGCTCTTTCGATGTCTCTTATTTGCTCTTGTGAGAATCGCTATTTTGAGGGAATCGGTCTTACGCAGTGACACGCCAAAAAAGTCAGATGAAAAATGTTGCAAAGTCGTCCCCAAAATTTCTTTTTATACACGTTTTTTCCTAATAATTTTTGTTGTTTCCGTTTTTTCTAGTTATCGCAGCCGCGTGTTTCGGTGCAATCGCCTGTTTGGCTTGTAGCACTAGGAAACGAGACGATTTGATCAATTATAGTTGGGGCAGCGCCGCGGCCGGTTTGGCTTATGGATTAAGATGTAAAGTTGTTATGTGCGAAAATTTGCGGAACCTTAGCTGAGACCCTGGTCACTCGCCCTGGCCCAAAAAAATCATCAAACACCCCCTGAACTTTTTCCATGACAGATTTTTTGATTATTTTTGTGCATATTTTGTACGAAAAGCAAGCTTTCAAAACTTTTTTTTTGTATTTTTGCTCGGCGGCCCCTACCCCTATCCCCCTGGATAAAAAGTTCAAGGACCCTCCCCCGGAAAATTCTTGCCGTGAATGTCTGTTGAACAACAATTACGTTCAAAATTACGTTTAAAATTTAATGTCAAGCACAGAAAATTTATGTGAAATGATACTCAAATTTTCATTCTTTATATAAGTTATATCTCAAAATATCCAAATTTGCGCTTGATCAATGAAAATTTTCCTCTAAAATTCAAAAATCAAAACGGTAAATTAGCAGGTTTCGCAGAAATCGAAACGGGCGTCATTTTCAAATTTTGACATTTCCGGGGCGAAAAGATCTGGTCATCATCCTCTTTTACAGATGGCGTGGCTCCTGGAATCAAAGTCGGCGTGCTAATCAACACGGCCACGTGGCTTTGGCGCATTTTCCGCGATTACCAGCTCGGCCTGTATGGCCACGAGTTCAGATATCATACGACCATCGGCCCGCAACCCGACTCGCACAAATATACGCATTTCCCTGGAGTTTTGGACTATAACCCGAAAATGAACTATTAGAAAAGTTAATTTAGTTTGTTTAGTTTAATCGTATAAGTATACAAGTAGCGGAAACTTTAGATTGTGCACAAATTTTCAGTTAATTTATAAAAATAAAAATTTTGTCGTGGTTGTTAGTTTTTCGAATCATTGTTTCTCATTCTCAATGTTGAGTTCTTGTAGGCTGGAATCTGATCGAAATTCTACTCCCAATTTCAAAATGTAACGGTTTATTGTCAAGTCGATCCTTCCGAATTCACATTGAATGGTTTAGCACCTGATCACTTCTAAAAGTGGACAGCGAGTAGTATTTCGTATGTTTCCATTTTCTGTTAGCCATATGTTACAGCTGCAACTCTATGAACATATTCAACTGACCCTAACAGTTTTTTGCGGAAAAAATCTACAATGAATGCTTTGCTCAAATGCTTTTGACGGCAAAATCAATTTAGATCATTTTTAATTTAGTAGCACTTTGGAACAAACTGCGATAGAAAGTGAGATTTTCTATCCTGAAGGCTTCATCAGTAACCTTTCATGTGAAAAAAATGGTCCCGATTGTATGCTTTAGAAGTTCTCGGAAATGGTCTAAAAATTTTATTTTTGAGTCCGCGTCGCTTGTAAGGATTGTTTCTCATTTAAGTTGAGCAAGGTATAATTTTTGTGCAGTTTTCTCAAATTTCATACATATTACTGTGACCCTGCTCCTTGAATCAGCGTTTTTTTTGTGTGCACGCCACATTGTTTTTTTTCTGCACACATTTTGCATTATAACGTGGAAAAAATTTGAGGTCTTTCCACAAATGTGGAAGAAAAATTTGGGGTTTTCATAATTATAACTTCAATAATCATCATTATTCATTAAGTAGCTCAGGTGCGGCTTTTTTTATCATGTCTACCTTCATTTATCATCATTTAATCTGTTTTCATCATCTTAAACGTAGTATCTCATGTTTTAATTGGTCATCTTCAACATTTTATCATAATATTTAATGAAGATTCGCATTTTTTCCTTTTGAGAAAGATCAATACGTCAAGTCTGTATGCTTTTTGATGCGATTATTTCTTTGCTAACGTAAAATCAATTCAAAAGCTTCATCGTGGAAATATCTTTCGGAAATTTATACTCTTCTTACTCATATATTTTCGACCAAGTTCATTAGAGTTTACAAATAAATTACAGATTTTAAAATTTTTCAAGTAAGATTTTAGAAATTACGACTCTTGAACACAAAATTGGAATTTAATTCTTGAAATAAATGTTCGGAAAATTTATTTTCCAGCATCCCAAAATGTCAATATACATAAAAAATTTTACCATCTTTTTTGGGCTTTAAAGATTACCATCTTTTTTGGGCTTTCACTTGTCATCATAGAGGACTTGACCATCGATTTCTCATGTAATTCAAAGTCAATTATGCTCTTAGCTTTGGATAGTTTGTTAGAAAATTTGTTCCATAATGCTTGTTAGGCTTTAAAGGCGAACATTTCAATTTTTTCTTCAATTTTAATGAATTAACTTCTCTAAAAACACCGGAAGGCTTGAAAAAGCTCAAAAACAGTGCGGTGCGATAAACCGTCTGTGAGCATTTTAAGCCAAAAAACGAGGATTTTAAGACGAAAAATTTTTTTTCCACATGTGAAAAAAAATTTGACCCCTTTCCACATTTGTGGAAAAAAGTTTGTGGAAAAAAACAGTGGCACGGCAGCGTTTTTTTGTGCACGGACATTTGTGCCAATTAGCACAAAGGACCAAAAAGATTTGTGCCGATGGCACAAAAAATTTTTTCACTCTAAAAACGTACTGAAAACCATAAAACTGTTTTGTGCCGATATTTATAGCAATATGCCCTGTTTTCGATCTAAATTGAGTCATTTTTCAAAGCTCAATTCGCACGTGCTTCTGTCATGTCCATGAGCTTTCCTGTATTATTGATATTTCTTGTATTTCTTTGCATTTGATAAAATTCTTTTCTTTCTTTCTTTCAAGTTTGATAAAAACTAACTTACCGCATTTATTTGCATAAAAATCGTGCCCGCTCTATTTTCTCTTACCACGTCAGCGAGATAAGAAAAACTGATCTAAAAAACGGTTTCTACGATCCGAAAAGAAATGGAATGCTTCGAAAATTCAGATATTTTTATACACTTTTTGCCATGAAGTTTTCCTTTAGTTTTCGGCCTCCTTCCTAACAACTATATTATAGATTAAATTATGATGTCTTGTCTATAATTGTTTTCTCCTGAAAAAAGCCAGGTCGAAAGTAGAGCTTCACACGACAAAAATTTCGTACCCGGGTACCCGTTTATTCATTACCCGGGTACCCGAATTACCCGGGTATACCCGGGTACATGTTAAAATGAGTTGTAATGTTAATGTACATATATAATATTAGACAGATACACTGTGAAAATAGGATGATGCGTTACACACACTCCGTAGTCCCTACTACATAATATTTTTCAACACTTGTGTTGAAACACTGGTTGTGTTGTTGTATACAATAGGCTGCATAGGTAGGTATATTGCGAATATAATGCTAGAGATGATGATTGATACACATCATCGACGCACCTACGCTGCAAAATACTACACATCACATCACGATAGCTCAATATTATTGACGAGACAAAGCAAAATTTGCATACCTCCAGGGTTTTTTTTTGACCTACGAGTCACAAGCCAAGTGGCTTGTTGACCTTAAATTTTACAAGCCATTCCAAATTTTTGCAAGCCAATTTTATAATATCAGTATACGTGAATAAATTCCAATGCTAGGTTATTTTTTTAAAGAAATGTATATATATTGAGCATCACGGCAATCGGTCAAAAAAGAGATGTCATTCAACATTTATTCAATAACATTTTAGAGCCGGTAATTCATTAAAATTCAGAAAACATTTGAAATTTTTGAGTTTGATCGAAGTCTAATCTACAAGCATTGTGGAAAAAATTTTCCAGCAAACTATCCAAATCCAAGAACATAATGACTTTGAATTACATGAGAAATCGACTGTTAAGTCGTCTATGATGACAAGTGAGAGCCCAAAAAAGCTATTATTCTTTCCTGCCTGAAACGCCGGAAAATTTTTTTGGTTATTGACATTCTGCGATACTGGAAAATCAATTTTCCAACCACTTGTTTGCAGAATTAGTTTCGAATTTTCTGTTCAAAGGTCGTAATTTCTGGAATTTCATGTTTGAAAAATTTTAAAACCATTAATTTATTCACACACTCTAATGAACTTGGCCAAATAGATATGAGCAAGAAGAGTAGAAGTTTCCGAAAACTACTTCCATGAAGCTTTTGGATTGATTTTACGTTGAGAAAGGAATAATCACTTCAAAAAGTTTACAGACTTGACGTGTTGATCTTTCTCAAAAAATGTGTCGAGCGAAAAATGTGAATCTTCATTAAATATCAAGATGAAATATTGAAGATTACCAATTAAAACATGAGATAATACGTTTAAGATGATTAAAACTATTAAAGATTAAATGATAAATGAAGGTGGAAAATTTTGGGATTATGACCTTCTAAAATGCACCAAAATGCATCTTTTCTGTATCCGATATGATCAAACACATGACGAAAAATTCTGACAAGCCATTTTGTCAGTACAACAAGCCATGGCTTGTAAAAGGCTAAAAAAACTATGCATACACTCATGGCCGTGCGCAAGGGGGCGGGGCGGGGGGGGCGGCCACCCCCCCCCCCCCATTGAGGCAGTAACTCTAAACCGAAAACATGCGTTTTGGTGGACTTTAAAAGGTCAAAATCCCAAAATTTTCCGGCGCTTCGCGCCAGTCATGGGTATAATTATAACTATATTCTATCAGGCGCGGCCGTTAGCATATCTACTTCGACTTACTAATTAATGATCAGCAGTTTCTATCAATCAAGTTAGCTCGTTTCATTTTCTAATCGTTTACAGTCAATTATGTCGCCGAAAATAGAGATTTTTCATCAAGTCTCTCAATTTTTTCTCTCGATGATTGGAATTTTTTTAACGTTTGCAGTCTGATCTTTTGCGTTTATTGAACGTGGAAATTGAAGACATTACTCTAGAACGCGACTTCAAAACATTTGTTCACGAATTATCTGATGGAGAGATTTATTTTTCAGCGTTTTAGAATACAAAAACCCGAAAATTTTTCCGGCGCTTCGCGCCGGAATGGGAGGCAAATTACGCTTCGTCAGTCTGATTTTAATTTATTTCCCAACGTTATGAAAGTTCATTTTCCAGCGGTTTAGAAAGTGAAAATCGAAAAATTTTCCCGGCGCTCGGCGCCGGACCATTCTATAGAACACCAATGTATTCTTCATGAGCTCATTCTGACTAACATAACCAGAATTTTCTCGATTTTTTTCCTCATTTTTGCAGGTTTCTGACTACAAATACAACAAAATGCTTGGGTATGCTCCTAAAATGCATAAAAAAGGATCCGTAGCCACATTATAAGCGTTTTTAAAAATGTGGAAAATTTTTGGAAAATGAGGAAAAAAATTTTGGGTCCGGTTCTCATGTGGAAAAAATCTTAGAGGAAAAAAAACGGTGATGCACACAGTCTGCGTAAGATCAACATTTTCTGGGGCTATTCAGTGAAAAAATCTAGTCCGCCCCCCCACCATGAAAAAATCCTGTGCACGGCCCTGCGTACACCTCTACTCTCAAGTCTACATATTATACGTGATACAAAACGGGTACCCGAATTACCCGTTTACCCGGGTATAACCGGGTACCCGCGGGTACCCGGGTAATTCGGGTACCCGATGGTAAGCTCTAGTCGAAAGTCGCTTCACGTAGACTTTTGGTTGAATAATTGTGCCAAAAATGTCAATTTTTTTCTTCGAATCAATCACTAAAAATATAAGTTTTGGTTCTCAATTCAACTGAATGAACAGAGGAAGTAGAGTTAACAATTTCTATTCTTTAGCCCGTCATTGACAAAAGTCTGTTGCGATAATACAAATAAATATTCAAATAAGTATTCAATATTAAACCCATTGAATCGGCGCGCAGCGCCGAGAAAATTTTGCGTTTTCAGCCCTTAAAATGCCTAAAAATCAAAGAAATTTAGCCTTGGACCAGTCAAAAAATTTGTGCCAATTGGCACAAACGCTCAAAATTTTTTGTGCCATTGCAAATTATCCATCCAGGTCACCGTTTTTTTCCTCGAAGATTTTTTCCACATGAGAACCGGACCCAAAATTTTTTTCCTCATTTTTAAAAACGTTTATAATGTGGCTACGGATGCTTTCTTATGGATTTTAAGAGAATACGCAAGCATTTTGTTGTATTTGGAGTCAGAAACCGGCAAAAATGTGTTCTACAGGAGCGGGTGAAGCATGTTGACGACAGAGTTCTCAGGAATTTATCCGCTATGGTTCTAATGATTATACAATCATCTAATTTTATTTAGTTCTTGGTCCGGCGCCGTGCGCCGGAAAAATTTCTGGATTTTCACTTTCTAAAACGCTGAAAAATGAACCTTTACAACGTTGATTTTTCTGTAGTGACAAGGAGTATGTGACATGTGTGCAGATTTTATGCTAATGAGTTCCTGAATGCCATGAGCCCCTGGATTTTCGAACATCTTGAACAGTCCGAAAATGCCAGTTTGGGCCATGATTGGGAAGGGAACCGACTGGAAAAAAAATTCCAAAATTTTGGTTGCACACTCTAAAATCGATAAATTTGCTCAAATTTATCGGAAAAACCATCGCAAACTAGTTTTCTAGTATTTCATTCGATCCGCGTCAGTTTTAGGCATTTAAAACTCAATTTTCTGAGATTTAGAGAGAAAATGAAAAGATTAATATGACGAGACTAGAATAATGTGTTCGGCGCGTAGCGCCGAAAATTTTCTCTAGATTTCAATATTCAAGAACGTTGGAGAAGGAATCTTTCCACCTTTTATTTCCCAGACAGATGGTTTGATTTCTCAGTGAATTTTATGAATTTTCAATCGGACAAATTAAAATTCAAAAACTAGGCAAGCCACTAAGAATTTGGATATTTCAATCGGCAAAAATTTCTACACTCAAAATGGTTTAATCACATGAAAGTCAAAATTTTTATGAAGATCGCAAAAAAATTTGGGGAAAATGACCGAGAAAAATGTTAGTTTTCATCAAATTCTTCAAAAACAATACAGTATCAAAGATTTATCCATAATTACCATAATATGTTGATAATTAGAACCTTTAAGCACTAACTAGAATGAACTTTTGTAACCGCGCACTAGAATATTATAAAAAATTATAAATGAATTGGAACCCGGAAAATTTTCACTTTTTTCCATTTTAGAACGCATAAAAATGCATCTCCGGACAGAAAACCCTAATACTTAATCGAAAGAGCAGTCAGGCCTCAAGTTGCACTGTGCAACTTGGCAGTAAAAATTTGTTTGCACAGCCCGAAATTTGGTTGCTATGTGCAAAAAAAACCTGCAAAAGAGGACAAAAAAATTTGTGTCAATGGCACAAAAATTTTTTTCTAACATGAAAATGCTGAAAACTGCTGTGAGGTTATAGGCCAATATATTTAATTAAAGCTTACGTTTAAATTCAACGCATTAATTTTTTGTAGAAATCGTGCCCAATTTATTTTTCGGCTAACCGAGTCAGTGAGATAAGAAAAATCTGTGCAATTAAATGGTTCACGACGACTCAAAAAGAAATGGAAGGCTGGGAAAATTTAAATATAACCTTAGAATTGTTCAGGAAGTTTATACTGATTCAATTTTCGACAACGCATATCTATCCTAACAAGTCAACAATGTAAAAACTAGAGAGAGAATGAGAATAGAGAAAGTAGAGAAAATAAAGTCGAAAATTGTGCAAATTTTTTGTTGAAACATCGTATACCAACTATTATCAATTTTTCCATTTGAATCAATCAAGCGCAAAAAGTAAGAATTTCAGTTTTAAATCCGAATCTGACTGAATGAACCGAGAATATTCAGAATTTGTTCATTCATCAGTCATTGACTGCCAATAAAGTTTGCTGCAACGATACTAATACACTGTTCGACGAGAAATCGTTCGCGTTCGGGTCAAATTATAATCATTGACTCGCCGCGTAGCGCCGCAATTTTTTTGCATCTGTAGCCCCTAAAACGTTCAAAAATCAAAGAATTTAATGTTGGCCAGCCATAAATTTTGTGCCAATTGGCACAAACGCTCGAAATTTTTTGTGTCATTCCAAATTTGTGCCAAAAACCATTTTTTGACACAAAATTTTTGGCTCGCCAACATTAAATTTCCTTGAGTTTTAAACGTTTCAAAGGCTAAAAATGTAAAAAAAATTTGGCGACACGCGCCGAGTCAATGAATATAATATTTCCTACTCGTATATTTGACCCGAACGCGAACGATTTCTCGTCGAGCAGTGTATTAGTATCGTTGCAGCAAACCTTATTGGCTGTCAATGACTGATGAAAAAAGAAATTCTGAATATTCTCTGTTCATTCAGTCATATTCGGATTTAAAACTGAAATTCTTATTTTTTGTGTTTGATTGATTCAAATATAGAAAAATCGATATCGTTAGTACAATGTTTCGACCACGAATTTGCACAATTTCGACTTTATTCTCTCTAGTCGTTACATTGTTTTTAATATGTACCTATCGTTGTCTAGTTGAAAATTGAATCAATTTGAACTTCCTGAGCAATTTTAGAATTATTTAAATTTTCTCAGCATTCCATTTCTTTTAGAGTCGTCGTGTTGTGAACTATTTTCTTGCACAGTTTTTTCTTATCTCACTGACATGGCTAGCTGACAAATAGTTTGGGCACGATTTTTGTAAAAAATTAATGCGTTGAACGTAGCTTTGATTAGGATTTTTATCAAACTTTTGGCCTAAAATCTTTCTGCAGTTTTCAGGATATTTTTCTAGGAGAAAAAAATTTTTTGTGTCAATGGCACAAATTTTTTGGCCTCTTATGCCAATTGATACAAATGTCGGTGCACAAAAAAATCGCTCCCCACCCTAAAATTTTGGTTTTACCCCCCCCCCCCAACTGGTAGAAATGGGCCGGGGATCCGGATCCGCCGGATATCCGCCTAAATTTTTTCCGGATCCGCTGAACCAAATTTTTTAAGATCCGTATCCGAATCCGCTGCTATACAAAAAGACGCCCATACTGTTGTTCATGATCCAAAAGAAATCAGTGGATTATTCAAGGATTATTTCTTATCTTTCTTAAAGATTGATGGTTGTTCTATTCCTGATTTTCCCTTAAGAACCAAGTCAAAGCTTACATCTGTGCGATTCTCTGTTGAACTAGTCACTACTGCAATTAAAAAAATGAATTCCTCCTATGCTCTTGGACCTGACGGTTTATGTGCGTATTTCTACAAAAAAACTGGCACACCACCTCGCCATTCCATTAACCAATATTTTTGAAGTTTCCTTCCAAACTTCTTCAATTCCTAGTTTCTGGAATCAAGCAAATTTAATATCAATCTTCAAGAAAGGTAATCGCTCTCTTACTTCTAGTTACAGGCCTATATCCCTCTGCTGCGTTAGTTGTAAAATTATGGAATCTATCGTGAACAGTTCTCTGATCAGCTATCTAGAATTTAATTCTGTTTTGACTCAACACCAATGGCCCAGTAAATCTTGTGAACTACAGCTTCTAAAATGTAAAAATGAATGGACAAGAAATATTGATTATAGTATTTCTATGGATTGTGTCTACATAGATTTTCAAAAAGCCTTTGATTCTGTATCTCACTCTAAATTATTACTTAAACTAGCAGGTTATGGAATATCTGATTCCCTAAAAATTTGGATTTCTGCTTTTCTTTTAAAACGCTACCAACGAGTTAATATAGAAACTAATTTCTCTGAATTCTCTTCTCTCACAAGTGGTGTTCCACAAGGCAGCGTCTTAGGACCAACACTATTCCTGTTGTATATAAATGATCTTTCTGACAACATCAAGTCCAATATGTTTTTGTTTGCTGATGATGTAAAAATTTTCAACTCCTCTACTAATAATCATATCCTCCAAGCAGATCTTGATAGAATTTCTGCCTGGTCTGCTCACTGGCCATTCATGTAACGGAGCCCTGAGGTCTGGGTGGGGGGGTTGGGCCACTCTTTTGGGGCCGGGGATCAGTAATTTCCAAACTTTTGGGGGGAGGGGTCTTTGAAGGAAAAAAATTCGATTTTTTCACGAAAAAAGTTCGAAAAATGGTTCAAAAAATAGTAATTTTTGTCTAAAAATGATTTTAAAAATGTATTTATGGCGCGAAGCGCCGAGAAAAGTGATGTTTTTGACCATTTTTCGTTCAAAAATTGACATTTTTCATCAAAAAATTAACATTTTTCAGTATTTTTCCGACCAAAAGTATGGCGATATGCTTCTAAAATGATCATCAGATATGCTTCTAAAATGCATCAGGACGCACCTTTCCGATTTCGAAATCCCAAATTTTTTTCACCATTTGGTGGGAGAATACGTTTAAGATGATGAAAACTATTATATAGATTAGGTGATAAATGAAGGTAGACATGCGATAATTAAAGTTATAACCGGCGCCGGGCGCCGAAGAATTTAGAGATTATGATCTCCTAAAATGTATCAAAATGCATCTTTTCTGTATCCGATTCCCAAAATTTTCTTCCCTAGTTGGGGGAAGAGCCCAAAAATTTTTTCTTTCTCCGAATTTTTTTCTCAAAAGAGCACGATTTGGGGAAAAAACAGTGGTTTACCTTCAGTAAGACTTAATCATTATTGTTTATATGCACCGTTTTTTTCTCAAATAGGGTCTTTTGAGGAAAAAAATTGTGAGCATGAATTGATTCTCGTTGTGGAAAAAATTTCCGGGAATTTAAAACTGAAAAGATGAATTCTGGTGAACTCTACTAGAAAGTGAAAATTTCAAGATTTTCTGTCGCTTTGCGTCAGTCGTGGGTATAATAATCATTATTTTCTATCAGGCGCGGTCGTTAGCATATCTACTTTCACTTACTATTTAATCCTCAGCAGTTTCCATCTATTGATTGAATTACCTTGTTTCATTTTTTAATTGTTATCTGTCAGTATTCCACCGAAAATTGAGATTTTTCGTCAATTCTCTCAATTTTTTGTCTCGGGGCTTGTAGTCGAAGACTCGAAAATTTTTACGGCGCTTGGCGCCGAAATAATAGACAGATTACACTTTATCTATACCTGTAATTGGTATCGATAAATTTCTATTTATCCATACCCTTCCAACTTGGTCAACCCTATACGACCCGACCCCCCGAACTCGGAAAAATTGGGGAAAGTGCCTTTTTGCCTTTTTTGAGGAAATTTTCCGACTTTTTTCGACCCCCCCCCCCAAAAAAATAAATTTCGGGTTTACCTCCATCCAGTGTCTTTTTTTTGCACGGTGCAAAAAAATTACCAAAAATGTTTTGCACGTCAAAAATTTTTTCTGCACTGTAAATAAATATTTTAAATGTTATAAGATGAAATTGGTCTTGATAGATATTTTTGCAAGGTGCAAAAAATCTGAAAAAAAGTTTTGCTCGAGCGGAAAAAGTTTTGCACAGTGCAAAAAAAACACTGTCCCCCACTAGCATACCTGTACTTGGGGGGGGGCTGGGGGGGCCCCCCAACTTGGCCAACCCTGTACCCAACATCATCCAACCCCCCCCCTCGGTTTGGAAAAAATTAAAAAAATTTGCAAAAAAGTGTATGTTTTTTGGCCTTTTTGGGAAAAATTTCAATTTTTTTCTACCCCCCCCCAACTGGTCGGAGGTCTTACAGGTATGACTTTATCAGCTGAACTTTTATTTTATAGCCAACGTTGTGAAGGTTCATTTTCTACTTAATTGAAAATACGAAAACTTTTTCAATTTCCGGCGCTCCGCGTCGAGAGAAGTTCATCGTTAATACGCTTTCTGCTCCTGTAGAACACCAATGTATTGTTTATCAGCTCAATTTGACTGACCTGACAAGAATTTTCTCAATTTTCTCCTTATTTATGCAGGTTACTGACTATAAAAACATCTCCTAAAATGTCCCAGTTATAGAATTTTGACCGTTCAGATTACGATTATGGTTCTGAAATTCCAAGTTCCGGTTGCAGAATTTTAACCTCTTAATATCGCTTCCGTTCCTGAAATAGAATTTCTAAGGGTTAATATCAGTTAAAGTTCGGGTTTTGAAATTTTGAGTTCCGATTCCCGAATTTTAACCGACTAGAATAGAATCGGTTCCACTTTCAGTGAAAATTTATTTGATTTTTAGCTTTAAGATCGTTTCTATGCCAAGTCGCGAAGGGAGACTTTAGGGTTTGGTTTATTAATTTGAAAAAATGACGCAAGACGGTGAGAAACTTTTTCTAACCGTCGGGAACGACGGTAAAGTTGCGAATAATGGCGACAAAAATTTATCGCCCGACTTTTTCGAACAAGATGAACCATTTTTGTACGACGAGCCCCAATTACAATCGGGTAAGGTATAAAATTTTCGAGTTTTTTGAAACCACAGAATAAAATAAATTGAAATTTTCTAAAAATCTTGAATTTTCCTTTGTGGCATTTTTATTTCTCTGGAAAATTGTGACAAAATTTGGGATTTTTTGAAGATGCATTTGACGCAATTTTGATATTTTCAGCACAAATTGGACAAATTTCGAAATATTCTCAATGAAGTTCGAATTGTTGTCTTAAAATTTTGCACTTTTTGTAAAGACTTTATTTTTTAAAGATTTTTTTGTAGGCAAAATTTTGAATTTTTGCAAAAAAATGAATTTTTCCAAACATTTCGGGAAATTTTAATTTTTTTCTGAAGGGTTTGACAAATTACTGAATTTTTCTCGTAAAATATCGAATTTTTTAATGAAAATTTTCACTCAACATGGAATTTTTTTAAATAGAACTTTATCAAAAGTTTGTATTTTTCTATGATTTTGTCAAGATTTGTTCTAAATGTTCTAGCATTTGTAATTTTTATGCAAAATTTCGATTTTTTTGCATGAAACTTTTAACAAAGGTTTAAATTTTTTCGAAGTTGAAAATAATATCGAAATTTTTCCAGTAAAACTTTGGCAAAATTTCGACTTTTTTCCGTAACATTTTGATAACAGCTTGAATTTTATTGCAAACTTTTCACAAAGTTTTCAATTTTTTATGAAACTTTGACATGATTTTGATTTTTTATAACCCTTTGAGAAATACCTACTGAATTTTTTCGCAAAATTACCAATTTTTTTGCAAAATTTTGACGGAGTGTTTTGAATTTTTCGTAGAACATTTACAAAACTTGAATTTTTATTTTAACGATAATTTGCATTTTATTTGCCAAAATTTTGACAAAATATATAATTTTATGGAAATTTTTTTGTAAACTTTTGTCATAAGTTTAAGTTTTATTTCTGAAATTTCGAGAAAATTCAGTGTTTCTTTTAAAAAGAAATTTGTCAAATTTTGAATTTTGTGATTTTGACAACATTTTGAATATTAATAAATTTTGACTTTTCGTAAAATTAAAAAAAATCATTTTTTTTTGTGAAATTTCGAGAAAATCTCCAATTTTTGCTATTAATTCGTAAAAAATGAGCTCGATTGGTGTTGAATTTTTTTGATTAATGCCAAACTTTCGTTTTTAGAATTCAACGACGCATTAAATAATAACAACGATGAAAAATCAGTCGTCGAAGATTTAAATTTTTTAGAACGCGATAATTTCGAAGCGGAATTGGGCGTAGCGGCCGACGAATTTTCCACGTGTTCGTCGACCTCTCGAAATGATCGTGAATTTTCCAAAAAATTCGACGATATCGAAAAGTATCAAATTATGGACGTCGTCGGAGCCGATACGACGGCTGGCCGTTTAATGATCGTTTTTTACGCTTACCGTTTGCCCGATATGAAAAATTTCGACCAGGCGAAATTTTTGGAGTAAGAAAAAATGTATAGTTTTTGTGGCGGCAAAACTTGGAAAATTGTCATTTTAGCTTGAAATATTTGATTTTTAGGTGTAAAATCGATAAAAAGTGCATATTTCAAATTAAAATTTCCAGAATGCTTTCCTGGATAAGAATTTCGACCTTGGATTTCACGGTCTAAAAAGTTTTTTTGCACAAAAATCAGCGGTTTAGGACGAAAGTTATCGTTTGTCCCAAAATTCCATTTTTAATCCTGGAATCGTAGAAATATATTTGAAATTCCCATTTTTATGGTTCCTCTAATGACGTATCATCATTTTTCTACCTCTAATTTTATGACTCGAAAAATTGTTGATTCAGAAATAATGTTGGGTTATAAAATCAGCGTTTCGAGAACTAAATTATCGTTCTTGCTCGACATTACTCGATTTTTAATCACCATATCAATGAAAAATTAGCGTTTTGTGCGTTCAAAAATAGGGTATTGTCATTTTAAAATCAAATTTCACGGCTTGATTTCTTTATTTTATCTGAAAAATTGTTAATCTGGAGTTTTTTGTGGAAAAAGTCAAGGGTTTAAAACGAAAGTTAATATGTTGCTTAAAATACTGCCTTGAATCGTGAAATTATTGAAAAATATAGAAAATCTTGATTTTATTCAATTGTGCTGCATTGTTTAATGACATGATGCTTTTTGAAAATAATTTTGATTATTTCCAATGATAAATTCAACAGTTTAAGAAATTAATTTCAATTATTGCCCAACATTACGTGATTTTCGTGAAATTTTAATTTTATTGCAAATTGGGCATTCTCGTTAAATCAAATTTCATTACATAATTTTGTTTTGAGATGGCAAAAATTTTTATTTGGGTCAGTTTTTTGTGGAAAAAACTAGTTTAAGTTAGGCAACCAAAGAGTACTAAAAAGTTGGATTTTCTCACTTTTTTATGCTTTTGCTAATGGAGTATCATTAATATGATCCCCAATTTCAAAACTTGATCTTTTTCTTGAACTCAACTGTTCATGGGATAAATTCTTATGGATAGCGAAATTACTGGAAACATTCGCTTTTTCGTGCATTTTTGGCCATAAATTTCATGATTTGATTATTTTGGAATTGCAGAACTTTGATAGCATACCTGGACAATAAGTTCAACTGGATGAAATTCAGTACCAGATGACGCGGCTTCAGTACAGACATGCACGGCAAGAATTTTCCAGGGGGGAGGGTCCATGGACTTTTTCCCTGGGGGGTAGGGGGGTGGGTGAGCAAAAAAAACAAAAAAAATTCTGCAAGCCTGTTTTTCATACAAAATATGCACAAAAATCATGAAAAAGCTGTCTTGGAAAAAGTTCAGGGGAGTGTTTGACGATTTTTTTGGCCAGGGGGGTGGCCAGGGTCTCAGGTATGGGGGTTTACCCCCCCACCCCCTATGTGCATTTATGCTTCAGTACTAAATGACTTGTTTCTCAGCATCAAATCACGTTTTGTGTGTGAACCGATTTTAACGATGAAAACGGGATGGAGGACTTATATACAGACAGACCACCAACCACTGAAAACTAGATACCTAATCAACTAACCATGAAATGAACCAACCGATCAGAGACTTTTTTGTCTAAAATAGACTATTGCTTATTTTTTACATTTTACTTCATGTCTCGTTGCAGATATATCATGTATACTTTGGATCGTTACGTTGAACAAGATTACACCATAATCTACTTCCATTACGGTCTAAAAAGTTACAATAAACCGTCTTTTCGGTGGCTTATCAATACTTACCATGCCCTCGATAGAAAGTAAGTTGTTTTTTGCGGTTTACTACAGCTGTTAGAACCTTAGCAATCAATTGTCAGAAAGAGGCATATATATTTTCTGCCAAAAATTTTGATCAAAAATCAAAAATGATAACTTTCATAACTTAAAGAAATGCAGTATTTTTGAACCATAGTTTTTTTTAGCCTTTTACAAGCCATGGTTTGTTGGACTGACAAAATGGCTTGTAGAATTTTAGTCCAACAAGCCAAAATGGCTTGTCTGAATTTTTTGAGTCATGTGTTTGATCATATCAGATACAGAAAAGATGCATTTTGGTGCATTTTAGAAGGTCATAATCCCAAAATTCTCCACCTTCATTTATCATTTAATCTTTAATAGTTTTAATCATCTTAAACGTATTATCTCATGTTTTAATTGGTAATCTTCAATATTTCATCTTGATATTCAATGAAGATTCACATTTTTCCCTTGACACATTTTTTGAGAAAGATCAACACGTCAAGTCTGTAAACTTTTTGAAGGGATTATTCCTTTCTCAACGTAAAATCAATCCAAAAGCTTCATGGAAGTAGTTTTCGGAAACTTCTACTCTTCTTGCTCATATCTATTTGGCCAAGTTCATTAGAGTGTGTGAATAAATTAATGGTTTTAAAATTTTTCAAACATGAAATTCCAGAAATTACGACTTTTGAACAGAAAATTCGAAAGTAATTCTTCAAACAAGTGGTTGGAAAATTGATTTTCCAGTATCGCAGAATGTTAATACACAAAAATAATTTCCGGCGTTTCAGGCAGGAAAGATTTTTTAACTTTTTTTTGAACCTTTTTTGAACTCTGACTTGTCATCATAGAGGACTTGATCGTCGCTTCCTCATGTAATTCAAAGTCATTATGTTCTTGGATAGTTTGCTGGAAAATTTTTTCCACAGTGCTTGTAGATTAGACTTCGATCAAACTCAAAAATTTCAAATGTTTCCTGAATTTTAATGAATTAACGGCTCTAAAATGTTATTGAATAAATGTTGAATGACATCTATTTTTTGATCGATTGCCGTGATGCTCAATATATACATTTCTTTAAAAAATAATTTAGCATTGGAGTTTATTCACGTATACTGATATTATAAAATTGGCTTGTAAAAATTTGGAATGGCTTGTAAAATTTTAGGTCAACAAGCCACTTGGCTTGTGACTCGTAGGTAAAAAAAACCTGTTTTGAACTATTTTTTTCAAACGTTGAGTTTGCGTTATTTCTGCACTTTTTGCATCTTTTTTCTTAAATTTCAGATATAAGAAAAATCTGCAAGCATTGTATCTTGTTCATCCGACTCGTTTTATAAAAATCGTCTACACGCTATTTAAACCGTTGCTGAGCGCCAAATTTGAACGTAAAATCACTTACGTGAATTATTTATACGAATTGAATCGACAATTGCCCGGTTTTAGCGTAAATTTTAACGTTCCGGTCGAAATTGTCAAGTAGGTTTTGTAAACTTTGTGAAATTAAAAAAATGATATAAAATGAAGAAATTTTGGTTTAAACGTGGAAAAAATATAGTTGCAGACTAACAAAAAAGAAAAAAGAAAATAAAAGACAAAATAAGATCATAGAGGCAGATGAAGATGAGAATGAAAGTAAAAAGGAGGAAGAAAAGGTAAAATCGCATATAAAAGAAAAGAAAAAGAAAAGGGATGAAAATTGGAGATAAGAAAAAGGCAAAAACATTCATAGCAGGAAAGGAAGAAGAAAAAATAAAAGTAGTGGGAAAATGAAAGAAGAGAGAGGAAACAAAACAAGTTAAAGAAGGAGAAAAGTGAGGCGACACGAAAGAAAATGAAGGGAAAGAGAACTAAATAAAAGAAATTAAACGGAAAGATAAATAAAGATTCTAGAAAATAAATATAAGAAAGGAAAGCGGAAGAGATCATATGAAAAAGAAGAAAAAAGTAAATTAAAAAAAGAAATCGAAAAAGAAAAGAAATTAAAATTGGAGAGAGAGAACAAAAAAAGTAAAAAGATATGGTAAAAAGAAAAAGAAAAATGAACGAGAGGAAAACAGAGCAACTGACAAACTAACGAAAAGAATATAAAAGAAAGGAATTGAAAAAACAAAAAATTAAAAGTGGAGAACACGAAAGAAAACGAATGAAAACAGAAAATTGAAGAAAAACAAAATCAAATGAAAAGTAAATAGAAAAGACGAAGAAACAGAAAGAAACGGAAAAAAGCCAAGTAGGAATGAAGCAAAAAACAAATCAGAGGAGAAATGAAAATACAAAAAAGTAACAGCAAGATCAAAGAAAAGATGAAAGAAAGATAGAGAAAAAATAGAGAGTAGAGGAAAAAATGAAGAAAATCAACAAAGACGAATAAAAGAGATCAAAAGGGAGAGAAGAGTTAACAGTGGAAAAACACAGAGAAGAGGAAAAAAACGAATGAGAGTGAAAGAGCAGATATGAAACAACGAAAAAGAACAAAAGTAAAGCAAAGAGGAAAGGAAACACAAGAAAAAAATCAAAAGATTGAAAGAAAATAGAGGTAAGAAAGGACAAAAGTAAAGGAACGAAAGGAAAAGAAGTTAAAAGGAAAAAAGAGAAGTGGAGAGAAGAGAAAAATTAAAGGTAAAGAAAATGGAATATAGGAAAAATAAAACAATAAAGAAAAGAAGGGAAAGAAAATAAAGATATTGGACGCAATAAAATTTGAAAAATGATAAAAAGCAAGATGTTACCAGTCATTTTTTCGATCATTTCGTGCTTGTAAAAAGCGTCCATAGAATCAAAATTTTTTTAGTCACGATGCTTATCTTCGGACGCATAGCAATATTTCCAGCAATTCCGTAAATTCTTCATTAACCGAACGTCTCAAACCGACGAAACAATTCGGCGTAACCCTCAATTTGTAAGAGAAATTCAAATTTTCATAATTTTTATTCAAATTTATATCCTCGTTATAGTATACTGAAAAATTATCCGAACGAAAATAAAATACCCCCAATCGTCGACGATTTGGTCGCATTTCTACAACAGCCGAATAGTAAAATTGAAGTAGAAACAAAAAAATTGAAAAATAATCATGCAAATTTTTTTTTAAGTTTTGGCGACTCAAGGTTTATTCAGGAGATCGGCGGTTTTGTCGGAAATTTCTAAAATGCGGCAAAAGATTGACAACGGCGAGTAGAAATTTCGCGAATAAAAATTTGCGTATTATTTTTTGGACGTTTTTAAGGCGAAAAAATCGATTGGAACGAAAGCCAATCCCATTTGGCCGCCGTTTTATTGAAAACTTTCCTTAGAAATTTGCCCGAACCGTTGATGACTTTCGAACTTTTTTCCGACTTATCGAAAATTCAAGGTTGGAAATTTTTGTCTTTCAAATTTTCGAATTTTTCGAGTTTCACGGTTTTTTTTTAGATATCAAGGATAGAGATCGATGCATCGCGCAAATTAAATCGATAATCAATCGATTGCCGATCGAAAATTGTTGCTTGTTGAAATTTTTGATTCGTTTCCTTCATAAGGTAGAATTTTGTCGGCGTTTTTTTATTTTCAGAATCAACAATTTTTGATTTTTCGAGAAATTTTACATTTATTCCGATTGGATAAGTTTTCAAATTTCTGTAATATGATAAGAAAAGGTTCATTTCAGACTTGCACGTCATGCGGAATAGAAAATTATCAAAATGTTCAAAAATACAGTGAAAAAGTTTAAATTTGCAGGACATTCTTCTCGGAGTTTGTATTGTATCGATTTTTTGGAATTTGACCCAGATTTCAAATCAAGTTTTGTGACATCAGCAATAATTGCTGTTCGTAAGAGAATTGCTCACCAGTTAGAATAATCAACTTGAAAATGCAAAAAGTCGAAAAATTATAATTTTACAGTAATAGTGTTTCTCGCTGGCAACCTGTTACGCAAGCCATGTTTCTTGAAATTTTCAGAATATTGATTTCTCAGGAATTTTATCCTTATTTCTAGTGTAAAAAATTTCAGGATTTTAGCAACATATTGATGATGATTCTTAAAAATGATTCTAGAAAACCAAGTAGGATAATAAGATGGCGAAAAGTACAAAAATGTATATAAAAAAAACAAGGAATTTTGTAGTAATTGCTGTTTTTGATAGGTGACCTGATTTGCAAGTCACTTCTCTTAATTTTGTAGGATTTCCTTTATTTGAAATATAAAAAGTTGCCAAAATTTCTTCAACACAATTATAAGTTTCAAACAAATACAATCAGTGTTTTTCATTAGTGACATGATTTCCATGTCATTTCTCTTAAAATTCGTAATATATTGATTTTTTTTAGGAATTTAACCCTGATTTCTCGTGCGTAAATTTCCAAATTTCCATAACGTAGTGATTCAGAAAACTGCTTTCCAGAAGATAAGCAAGTAGAATAATAAGTTGCCAAAAAAAGAACAAAAATTTAGAAAGCAAAAAATCAGGATTGTTACGGTAATCAGTGTTTTTCATCAAGTGCATGATTTGGAACTACAAACTTATCGATCGTCATTTCTATCGACAGCCATTGATTTTTCGATAGATTTGTCCTGATTTCGAATACGCATGAATTTTCAAATTGAAAATAAGCTGTATAATTTAAGCCAAAACGGTTACAGTAACTAATGCGTTTCTGCTGATTCGCAGGTATGAATCGGAGAATTGTATTTTCCGGTCAAATACAGTAAGCGACGGAATATTTCTATTGAAAATTTTATCAACTGTAACTTATCGATCAATGTTCGTAAATCGACACCATTTCGATTTTTAGGTCGCAGAAAAAAGCGACATCAATTTAATGAACGCCACAAATTTGGCTATCGTTTTTGGACCAAATTTAGCTTGGGCGGGCGATCAGCCGACCAATTTATCGCAACTTCAACACGTGAACAATTTCGTTTATAAATTATTGATTTATAGCGATCGAATTTTCGAAACGTGATTTTTTTAGCCAAAATGAAGTATTTTTTTCTTGGTGATTGTTTTTTTCGCCCCTATTTATTTTGCCGCGGTTTTTCCAATGTTTCACTTATGCATATATAAAGCCGGAAGTATGTTTTTGTAAATAATATTTTAGTATTGCTGTGGACCAATTTTTTACGACCTATTAAACATTTGAAAATGCTTGGGCTTAGATTCTTAGCACTGTTTTAAATCGCCGGTTTTCAATCGATAGGTGTTTAGTTGTACTCAAATGAAGACAAAGAACTAGTTACTGTAGGGAATTTGAAATATTCTGCCACGTCAGGGTCGGTTTACAGGGGAAAATATTTTTTACGCACCGCTCTTTTTATCACTCTGAATCGAAATCTTGCGCTTATTTCAAAAGAACATCCCGTTTTTTATATCTCCAAATTCCATGTCGAGGCACCTTTTCAAAAAAGTCCGGGACTATACACCATTTATTTAGAAATAATCGACGCGGTGATCCAATGAAAGTAAGTACAATACAGAAAAAATTGGTGAGCTTATTACTGTAATGAAGGTGAAAAATTTTTCATCAGTGAGCGGCAAACAGAACAGCCTAAAAATTTTCTCCAATGACCCGGTTAAATGGTCAAAATTTCTCGAGTTTAGCAATCGCACAATGTTTTTCAATGATTCGGGTCTTTTTTCCAGTCTCGTGATGGAATTTTGCGTTTTTCGGTCTCTTCGCAAGTGAGCGATTCCTAACAGTGTCAGGGATGGACATAGTCTATCTCAAAGTTGTGAAGAAATAGCCGAAGTCGACGCGTTTTGCGTCGACGCCGATTTGCATAGACACCGTGCATAAATATGCCGGTCGTCTATGTTTTTGGTCATTCATTGATGATTGTTTTTGTTTTTATTGAAAGAAGAAAATCGGCGGCCCGATTGGGCATTAGTTTATATTATTTTGTTATATTATTGTGGTGGAGCATTTCCGCCTTAAATACAACGACCCCCGGCCGACGGCTTTGGATTTACTCGCAGCGGAGGGAACGCAGGTTAGACCCCGGACTTCTGGAGAGCCACCCAGCGTGCAAGTCTACATTTACAACTCAGTTCTCGGCCTGACTTCTGATTTTGCCCCTGGTTTGAAGTTACTTGAGCTCAGGGTGTTATCTTATCTTCTGCAGTTCTTCGGGACGAAAGCAGGAGATTTTTGTTGAACTTGAGACTGACTGAACTGTTGCAAGCTTATTCTACCTAAGGTTTCGGCCTGATTAGGTGAATTTGTGAGTGACTGATTAAGTCTATTTTTGGTATCAAATCCTTTATTTATATTTCTCAACTTCCACCAAGTCTCATTTCAACAAGTGGTGGCTTCTGACTCTCAAAGTAACGGAAAATCAGAGGCAAACTCGAGGAGTCAAAAAACCTATTGGTTTTTATAGAGAACTGGGAGGTTACAAAATGAGTAAAGACAACCTAGGTGGCCTCAAGAGTTCCGGTTTGCCCCGAACACCACCGGGAAAAAAGGCCCGTGATGCAGAAAAGTTAATTGTCCTGACTTCAGCTGAAACTTCAGCTGAAGAGGACAATTGCTCAGATCACCGGCCTTTATCGGTGGAAAATGAAGGCAATCGACCTACGACCTCGACAGCTGTCGAGAGGGAGGACGACGACGCGATATTATCGGCCAACGAAGATCAAATTTTTAAAATTCCGTCGTCGACCAACCTCCCCAAGAGAGGCGAATATTTACATCCGCCAATTACAGGACCGGCGCGTCCATTACCGAAGATGAACATTCCGGTTTTGGATCAACAGCAGCGCCGGCCAATTAATAAACCCACCCAATTATTCGACACGTACCATCGATTATATTGGGATAACGAGCGGGAGGAACATCGAGAAAATCCTCGAAAGAGCTCATTAGAAGATAAGCTGGACCAGATCATGAACAGGTTAGATGTTTATGATAGCATATTCGCCAACATTGCTAATACAGGTTCACAGAAAGCCACTAAGGCAAATGAACCGAGGCAAAGCAATGCTGGCTGTTTGGAACAAGGTGGTGCATTGAAGTTTGAGCAGGGCCAGGAAGAGTTAGCGTGGCAAAATGATGGCATCACTCTTCAGCAAGACTGTAGACGGAAAGACCAAAAGTCAAGTCTCGGTCCTAAAGAGCAGTATATGTCTCATTTGCCCACTACCTCAAAAGTGGAGCAGAGAGTGAGTAGTTGTGGTTTTGACGAAGGCCTAAAAAACCCAAGTCTGATAAATCCAACTATCTCACAACAGAGCAGTTGTAGTAGGGGAGAGACCCCAAGTGTCAGGCAGCAGGTCATGCCTACAATGATTCCGATTGATCCAGCTTTATGGGTCAATCCGGCTCAAGTAGGCCCAACTGTCTATGACATCGAAAGGGCGATCAAACCGAAATTACTGCAATCTGATATGCCAAGTAAACAGGTTCTTGCTTTTCTAGTGGAGCTAGAAGGTGAGTTTCGTAAGAATACTCCCGATGAGGTGAAACTAGAAGCATTAACCCGCTTGTCAAGGGACTTGCCGAAAGAATTGGCCGAAGAGTCAACGACATATAGGGAGGCCCGAGACAAGATTTTGAATTATTGTGCTCCAGATTGTAACCTGGACATGCTCAAACGGGATTTATTAGATATTAAGCAGGAACCCGACGAAGCAGCAACCAAATTTTTAAAAAGGGTTCGAGCACATGTGAATCTCGTTTATCAGAGTGAAACAAAGGAGTTTAAAAATAAAATAATCATTGAAACCTTTTTCTATAGGAGTTCTTTGACTTATCAATTAGAACTGCAGAAAGACATAGCAAAATTCAAAAATTGGTATGATCTTTCGCAGGCAGTCTATGAGATAGAGTTAAAGTACCGGAATGCGATCAGAACATTTGGGCCAAGAGAGCAGCCCATGATGATAAATACGGCACAAGCGGAAATTGCTGAGGAGCAGCAAGCCGATGTGAATGTAATCCAAAGACCTTATGAAAGCGCCCAAAAACGCAATAGGGACTTTAGAAGACCAAACACAGAAAGGCAAACTCCAATGCAATCTTCGCAAAATCAATTGATAGATATAGCAGATGAGGAAGTACTTGAAGTACCTCCGCAACAGGCCATAATGCCTCGGCAACAGCCTGTTGAGGAGCCAAAAAAGGACTCCCTCATGGTGGCTTTATCTAAGGAGTTTATCAAAATGGCACAATGTTATGAAGAGATTAGGAACTCGACCAAAGCTCAAGAGGAAGCCATAACTGCTTTAACTCAGAAAGTTGATAAAGCGAAAGCGAAAAGTCAACAAGAGGTTCAGCAGCGAAAATGGTGTACTTACCACGAAAATAACACTCACAACACGATTGATTGTAGAACCTTGAATTTTTATAAAGGTCTGCAAAATCGTGGAAGGGGTGGAAATAGTGGAAGAGGCTTTGGAAGAGGAAGTCCTAGAGGAAGTTTTGGAAATTTCCGAGGTAGAGGAAATTTCAGAGGTAATTTCAGAGGGAATTACGGAGGAAGTAGAGGAGGTTTTGGTAACGAAGGCGAAAGGGGAGCTTATCAAGTTTCGTTTCCTGACGACGAGGCGGAAAATTTGCAAGAATATGCCGAGTTTCAGGAATACGTAAAGTTGAAGAAGCTCAGGGAGCAAATGAGGTTGTTACAGGCTACCACCCAGCTGATGTTACCAGGACCGAATCTAATGGACCAACAACCAGTAATCGCAAATCAGAGTTCAAATACCCTGTTGGTTCCGCAAAAGGTAGTTAGTCCGTCGCAAGCCTCCGGGCAGACAGACCAACCGCCAAGTAGTGGTATCAATAGTGTACAGCAAGAACCAATGATGGAGATGAAGTTGTGTGGTTTACATAATTGTGCCATGGAGAAAGAGGAGAATGTGCCAGAAATGGAATGCAGTGCCGAGTATGGTAGAAAGGCGACTGCAGAGGAACTGGATATGTTAGCAAAGTACCCTAGAACACAGCCATTTCACATTAAAGTAACTGTGTGTTCTACTACTGCAAAGGCACTGATTGACACGGGAGCTCAGTGTTCGGTGATGTCGGGTGATTTCTTGAAAAAATCACTTGGACTGGAGTATACAGCGTACCCTAAGATCCTAAAAGTCACTGTCGCCAATGGTAAAGTAGTTAGTGCACATGGTTACGTTCAATTTCAAATGCAATGTGATTATGGCCGTTTTCCAGTTAAAGCTATCATAATACCAGGGTCCGCAGAAGATTTGATATTGGGAACAGACTTCCTGGCGCATCCGGAAGTCAACACAATAATAGATTTTGGAAAAGGTTCAATGACTATGATGGGTGTGAAGAAAAGTATTGATTTGTTAACATCGGATAAGAAAGCAATTCCAATAGTTGGGATGCATAATCCGATGATAGCAGAATCAATACAGGAAAATTCTATTGAAGAAGATCAATGTTTGACAATTGAGCAGCTGGAAGATCTAGTTCCAGTAGTGGCTTGTAATAGAATTTACATTCCACATGGGACAGATCAGCTAGTGAAAGCTAAATTGTGGAATAAATCCTCGGCAAATAGAATAAATGGAATCATCGTAGAAGGAGATGATTCAGAAACGAGATTCAGAATAGATGATACTATAGTTGATGGTTCAAAGGAGGATTTTGTATTGATGATCTCCAATAATACGGGTTCCGGTTGCCTGATAGAACCTAATCAAGTTCTTGGCTACTGTAACTCCGTATTTCGGGGAGAATCAGGTGTATCAATTTTACAGGCAGGAAATAGTGGAGAAAGTAGCCTAGAGGGCATTTTCGATGCCAAGGAATCAAAATTCGATGGAGTTGTGTTTCTGGAAGCATTGTACAAAATGACCTCTAAAGCTACAGTGTCAGAGGAGCAGAAAGAGATGGCGATACGGCAACTCGTGAAATACCGGGATGTATTTAGCCTACCTCATGATCCTCTGACAACTACTCCCCATCTTACTTGTAAAATTAATACAGGTGATGCTAGCCCTGTGGCGAAACATTACTACAGAGCTGCCATTGA
The DNA here is from genome assembly GCA_963922205.1 of Romanomermis culicivorax. Taxonomy (NCBI): domain Eukaryota; kingdom Metazoa; phylum Nematoda; class Enoplea; order Mermithida; family Mermithidae; genus Romanomermis; species Romanomermis culicivorax. The sequence goes on along the minus strand of CAWUHX010000254.1, from coordinate 347,247 downwards.
ACGTCGACCATATATCAGACAACATGTGCAGGAAATGCTAGACAAAGGAGTCATAGAGCCATCAAGATCGCCCTGGGCGGCGCCATTATTCCTAGTAGGGAAGAAAGATGGGTCGCTCAGGCCGGTTGTTGATTTCAGAGGCTTGAACGAGGTTACGAAGGATGATCGATATCCAATACCAAGAATGGATGATTATCTGGACTGCCTCGGGAGAGCAAAATTTTATACGACTCTTGACCTTAAGTCTGGCTATTGGCAAGTGCCAATGGAAGAAGGCAGTAAAGAAAAGACTGCTTTCCTGTGTCAAGAAGGGTTATTTCAGTTCAAAGTAATGCCCTTTGGACTGAAAAATGCACCAGCCGAGTTCCAGAGGATGATGGAGAGAATCCTTCATCCTCATGTGTGGAAGATATGTCTAGTTTACATAGACGATATCATAGTGTTCTCGAATACGTTCGAGGAACACATAGAAAATTTGAAATTGGTCCTAGATGCTCTGAGACGAGCCCAGCTTACACTTAAACCGGAAAAATGCGAACTCCTACCAAAGAAGGTTCATTTTCTTGGTCACATTTTGGATTCTAATGGAATTTCGCCCGATCCGAAAAAAGTGCAAGCTATTAAGGAGTTTGAGTTCCCGGACTCGGTCAAGCGTATGCAAAGGTTTCTCGGAATGCTCCAGTGGTGTAAAAAATTTATACCACATCTGGCAAAGCACGCAGAACCTTTGTATAAGCTGACGGCCAAGAAAAGGAATAAATGGCTCGTCACAGAGGATCACTACAAAGCATTTAATGCTTTGAAAGAGGCACTGGTATCGGTTCCATTTCTTAGGTACCCAGTAATGGATGGCTCAGCCCAATTCATTCTACAAACCGATGCCAGTGGAACAGCACTAGGGGCTGTTCTGTATCAAGAGTCTGGAGATGATAAGTGGGTCATAGCATACAATAGCCGTGTGCTAAAAGAGGACGAGAAAAAGTGGTGCGCAACCGAAAGGGAGTGCCTCGCGATTATCTACGGCCTCAAAATCTATCGGCACTATTTATTGGGGCAGAAAGTATTGATTAAGACAGATCACAGACCACTGTTATCAATGAAAGTCAACACTACAACAAATGACAAATTGAAACGGTGGTATGCGATCATAAATCAATACAACCACAAGTTAGAATACGTGCCAGGTAGACAAAATGCTATGGCTGACTTTCTCTCTAGAAAGGATGAGCCAGAGGATGTGGTGAAATCACCACCGAAGTGGGAAAGTATGTTCAAGTCGGATGTTGTTTCCTCCGATGTCAAAGGAATAATAAAAGAACAACAAGAACAACAACAAATTTCCTTGGAGGCCAAGAGGAACAACATCCCCGAAAAGAATAAATCCCACAAGGATAAAAAGGAAGAAGAGGGTGCTCGAAATAGTCCTGAGGACGAAAGAGAGCATCCTAAAGGAGTAGAAGCGGTAGTAACCCGAAGCAAAGCTCGTGTTTCTGAAAAGGTGCAGAAAGAAAATCAGGAAACTGATAGATCTGCGATACCTAAGGAACAAGACAATGTGCAGTGGTTACACCCTAGAAAAGAAGAGGAGTTTGATAAACCAGGAACATCAGGAGGAGAAGAGATATCTATTGGCCTGATCCCAGATGACTTGATGAGCAAACTGCAAAAAGCAGACGAAAGCTTAAAGCCAATCTGGGATAGATTAGGTGCAAATAGCACCACGAAGTATCACAGTGGGTTCTACGAAGAAAATGGTGTATTGTATAGGGAAACTGAGGCAGAAAGCGAAGACCAATTGGTCGTACCCGCAAACCTCAGGGACTCTGTGCTGCATCAGCATCATGGCGCTGTAATAATGACACACCAGGGTTTCAAAAGAACTCTGAGTGTCATGAAATTGCACTATTGGTGGCCTGGCATGGAAAAAGATGTCAGGGAATGGATAAAATACTGCGTTGTCTGTCAAATGGCAACTGCAGGAAAGCCATCCATTCCTCCGTTGATACCCATTGTGCCACAAGGTCCATTCGACATTGTATCTGTGGATATAGTAGGAATTTCGCCTTTGGGAGAAAGAATGCCTTATGTTATAGTTTTTCAGGACTATTTCACAAAATGGGTTGAAGCTGAAATGATCCCAGATCAATCAGCAAATTCAGTTGTGAATGCGTTCTTAGAAGCTATAATATTTAGGCATGGAACACCAACGAAACTCCTAAGTGACAATGGATCTTGTTTTACTTCGGATTTAATGAAATCAGTTTGTCATTTATTAGAGTGTAAGAAGATCTTCACTACTGCTTACCACCCTCAGGGTAATGGTATGGTAGAGAGGTTCAACCAAACTCTAATAAAACAACTGAGAAAAGTAGCTATCGGTGAACCTGATAGCTGGCCAAGATATCTCAAATCAGTGGTCTTTGCCTACAATGCTACCCCACACGCAGTGACGAAGGCCTCGCCATTCGCGTTGTTACGGGGCCATGAGGCAAAGTTCGGGATGAATTTGTCAAAAGCCCTTAAAATAGTAATGCCCATGAATTATGAGGCATACAAATTCATCCTAACAGACCACTTAACCAGGCTTTATAGTATTATTGCCGAAAATATCCAGAAAGCAGCGGAAGCTAGCAAAAGATATTTCGACAAGAAAATTAAAACCTCGGTTTTTAAAGAAAATGATTGGGTACTTCTTAAAGTTGATAAGCAAAAGAAACTAGGCTTAACTTGGGAAGGACCCTTCATTATAACTGATGTTTCCAGGTTGGAGGATAATATCATAACAATCGCACGTTATGATAATCTTTTGCTACGGCAAAAGGTTTCAGCAAGTAGGCTGAAAATTTTTCGCTACGAGACTACACGATGGCAGAACTACGTAAAAAATCGATCGAATCGTCTTACTGTACCTTCGCAATTAGCGGAGAGTAGTGCGACGCCTGATGTAGTTTCGTAGCGGCAAAATCTGCCGATTTGCGTGTATTTATTTTGTATATTTAATAAATATTTATTCTAATCGTGTTTTGTAACGGTTGAAATCCGTTTTAATATTTTTGGAAATGTAGGATTGTGTTTTAACGAAGCGGGGGAAAAGCTTTAAAGCGAAAGACCCGTTTTCGTACATTTTTTCATTTTACACTTTCTTGGTTAACAACTCCAAATCATTCAAAAGTTTCAAAAGTCGTGTCCCGCGTCTGCTCTTCATTTTCAAATCTTTTCGAAAAATTGTGAACGGAGGAACCCTCCCGTGAGGTAATTTGCAGCCGCAAGGGAATAGACTGTAAATGTTTTATACATCTGTCTACTTTTCACAGCTGCAAATTCGGTTTAAAAATTTTTTAAAATTATTTCGGTGCAAAGAATCGGGCCCAGAAAAAATTTCGAATGGGTACGCCGAACGATTGTACTCGGACGTACAACGCGACGGACGATGAAGTCCAATTTGGGGAGCCGCACCCGCGGCAGAATAATCGCTATTTTTTGGTCGACGGTAAGCAACCATTTTATATTTGTAAATAGTTAGGTAAGAAAATGAGCGGAGGTTACGCTCGTCAGGGGTGTTTTGTAAGACTGTTTCTGTGCCCTTTCTCGGACGAGCTACCAACTGGGAGTTGAGAAATTAACACAAAAAATTAGGTAGAAGGGGGTGGCAAGGGCCGAACCTAGGTGATCCGAAAAAGACTTCGGTCGAATTAGGTGATCCGATTAGGGGAGGTTTTTTGTCATTCCCGCTCCCTCTGGTTTCCGCAAAGCGGCGAAGAAGGGGATTAGCAGGAGTTAGTCGCGGAGATCAAGGTTGTGATCGATTAAGCGCTGATCGAGTAGCAAAGGTGTGTTGGGTTAGAGTGAAAAACACCTAATTTCACATATTTTTGCCTATCAATTTTGGTTTCTATAAAGGGACACCCAACGGCCAGAAAGGCTAAAAATCAAGTTCCCGCTCCAAAATTTCAAAAAGTTCAAAAGTTAAAACGGTGTTCTGCACAAAGGCGCTAGAGAGTTTCCCCAAAGAGTTAAAGGAGTAATAATGGGTAAAATTACCCAAAGAGTGTAAAAAGGGTCACGAAAATGCACATAAGGAGTTAGTAGAGTATGTCTGGCTAAAATTTAAATCTCTCCTGAATTTTTTAGACCACAATATCCGTCGGGCAATGCGGATAGCGGAGTTAGAAAGGTGGTTTTTTGCCACTTTTGAGTTCTGGCCGACCAACCCCATCGAGCCGATAATTGTTCCCATGGGAAGTGTGGAAAGGGTGATAAAACACCTAGAAAGCAGCACTTTCCGAGGCATGAGCATTATCGGCTTCGATGTAGAGAAGGTGAACCGAGAGGACGCTGGAAAGCTGTTTAGGTGGGGGTGCGAAAACGAAAAAGGCAACCAGTTTGCCAGATTAGTTTCGTTCGCCCATCTAAATGGCAAAACGTTCGTAATCGACTTAACGTTGCTGCAAGAGCAAGAGTGGAACATATTGTTACACTTTTTACGCTCAGCGACGTTGTTAGTCGGTTATGCCGTTTTAGAAGACATAGTTTCAATTATCAATGTCCGTGGATGCGGAAAAAGCACCGATGGTCGCGATTTGTCTGACGCGATTAGGTGTAGTATCAAAGATGGAAATCTAGGAAGATACTACGACCTAAGCGTCACGGCAAAGCAGATCATGGGAAGCGAGATTACCAAATCCAGGAAAGCAGGTATCTGCCCTGAGACATTGAAATTGAAGGGACTCTTTGCCGAAATGTATTTGGCTGACATCGGTCCTCACCAGACTGATTTCAGTCTCTTACGTAATAGACAAAGTGTTGCCAAAGAAAGAGTTCCTGAAGAAATGCTGCAGTACGCTGGTATGGACGCGTATTTTTCGTTGGCAATTTTTATGGGAGCATTTCACTATGGGTACGTGATTGAGCTATGTGGGGGAGTTGCCAACTTTCCTCACGATATAGTCGATCCGGCCCAGATTGAAATACTCTCATATAAATTTTATCAGTTCTACTCATATATAGTTACGGACTACAAACTACGTAACTTTGTGGGTACACCTGATATTGTGGTTAGGCAGCCTGAGGCCACCTACCACATGATGCGCCAAGAAATGTACGCAAGATGGGCCACACAAGTGCAAGAAATAGGGCCTAATTTTCGTTGCCATCGGGACATATGCAATCCTAGGAAGGGGAAAGAAAATTTGCCGTGGCGAGGCATTTATCCAAGTGCTTATCGCCAGGGTAAAAAATTAAAGCCCAATTCCTATGATGAGGCAAGTGATCCCGACGACGACGAAATGATTAGGCCTGAACAGCGCTTGTCGGCCAAGGATAGGTTGCGCCTACAGCTAGTGGAGGAGATGGCGCAGGGAAAGCAGTATCAGGAACTCACTCAACCAGCATCTTTAGTTTGGTTCATCGACACAGCCAGGAAAGTTGTCAAGCTACCCCAAGATCGTCAAAAGCAAGCACTACTAGATGCCCTAAAAAATCATCTGGTTCATGTGCCTATTGATATTGATCCTGGGGTAGGCTATTTTGACAAAGATCACTGGAAGCCTCAGTTGGCGGAGTATGCTAAGGCATTCGAGGAAAAGCGGTTCTCGGAACTGCAAGCCGCTTGTGCTTTAGTCCCGCTAGCCTTTCACGTGATCTGGCCCCACAGCAGAAAGGAACTGGACTTTGTAATGGCCGAAATGTTCAGTTACAGGTTCATTACATCGTTCAGCCCAGAGCTGCAGGGCAAAATAAAAGAAATGGCTTGGCGGTCAGACGAAAGGCTGTCCCAATATCTTATGTTGGCGAAAACGCTTCCAAACATAGAGTATGAGGTACCCCGCAAAGGTGCCGGAATATATGTTTGGATGAATCGATTCGGATTTATGCCGATTCGATTAAGATTGTGGAAAAATGCTGATGTGTGCGCGCCGATCCCTGGCAGCCCTGACACGATAACTACGGACAGTAAGAGCTATAGCTCAAATCCGTATTATTATGTTAGGTTCTACCATATCGAGCTGGCACAAAGAACGCCATCATTAAGATATGGGGCAACCTGGCAAACGAAAATCGACAAGGTTGGAGACGTCTATGCGTCAAAAGCGGAAAATAGGGAGTATAGTATAGCCTTCCCTACAAAGATTTTTGACCTTAGACCTCTGGCCTCGGATTTACCGGGAATTCTACACACATTTAGTTATAAAACGGGTGAAGGTGTTGTCACCAAATTAGCTGGCAAGATTAGCCCCATCAAGACTGATAGTCTGAAAGATGAGAGCAAACAGCAGGCTGATGTCGGTGTTGTTGAATTTCCGATACTTTCAGGTCAGGAAGTCCAAACGTCGGAAAGCGAAATCTTCAGCGATGCAGTGGGACTGCCGGCTGAAGATGAATCGCCAGACCAAGGACTTCAGGACGAGGACGTGACTGAGCTGTCGGAAGATGAGCAGCAGCAAGAGCAATCAGTTCCGGCAACGGAACTGATGCAAGCTCAAACTGCTCAGACGCAGTCCGACCTCGACAACCAACGTCGATTTGCAATCATCCTAGAGATGGAAGAGGAGGCGAAGAAAAGAATTCGGCTCCAACGTGAACAAATGGAGGAAGAATTAGCAAAGAACGCGGCGATTTACAACGAAAAACTTCGCCAAATGTCAATTCAATTCGGACTCCAAAAAGATGATACCGCAGCGCCCGAATTGGAAACAAAGGTAGTCGTATTAGAGCCACCATCGCCAATGAAAGTGGACGACGATATGCCCTCCGATAAGCTGGTTATTGACGAAACGAAAGCGGAAACGCCGGATTCGGAGATGACGGAAAGTAGGGAGGTAATAGCGTTTTCTGCTGATGGGGGTGTTCCAGGGTTATACTCAGCCAAAGTCGTTCAAAGTATGAGAGAAAAGGGTTGGAACGACGAGAAAATATTATTTATGGCTGAGAGGAAAAAGAAAATGAGAATTAAGGAGAAGGAAAAGAGGAAGAAGGGTAGTAAGGGAGCAAAAGTAGAAGCGAAAGAGGAAGAAAGTAAGACGGCGTCTTCGTCCGTCATATCGACCTCAACTCCTACGATTACCTCCACTACTACCCCCACTTCCCAAATTACTTCTACCTCAACTGGAACACCGTCATTGGCCACATCTTCAGTGGTCACTGCAACTCTGGATAGCACATCCACAACTAGTCAAGCTTCAGGCGCAATAGGCCTTGCGATGGGGAAACCGATACCGAAAGGTCAGGCAAAACCCAGCAAGGACCAAAAACCTGGAGTGGCAGCTAGTCAAGTGCAAGGGACTGCTCCTAGCAAAATTAAGCAGGCACAGGCTGCTCAGGTAACTGAAACGCCGGAAGTGACTGCGGAAAAATTTAAGGACAGTCTCTTGGACTTCTGGGATGTCTACCAGCCAAAAGCCAGAGAAGCTGGCCCAATATCATTTTTTACGAGTGCAGTGGCCAAATATTTTGCTTTCGAGCAATTTGAGTCAGAAAGAGTCTTCTTCATGGTAAACGACGCCGTTAGGGAAATCTACCGGGACTACGAACAACAGTTCAGAGTCCAGGGAGCGTTTCTCTATGATCGGACAAATTTACCTGAAGAACTCTGGGAGAGGGTCATGTATGACTTTCTCCCCAGGTGGCTCAAGTCGGAGAGAGCACCTGATGCTTTTTCCTCGGTAAGGTATTTGGTTATGATGCTATTCCTCGTGTTGGAATGCGCCCCGCTATCCCCGATGCATATTGGAAACATTTATGCCAGGGCGATGGTGGCGGCGAATAACCGACTGTTGAGGGTGTATAATAACCACGATACCCCCTTGGAATATAAAACGGCCTTTCGATCTGTGATGCTTAGTAGCAATCACCAGGTCGGAGTGATGGGAGCCAAAAGAAGTGCCAGTTCAGACTTGCAAAGCTCTGTTAAGTTCAGTAAAGCTCAAGACGGAAAAACTGGCGCTACTTTGAAGGTTCCCGGACCTCAAGGTCAGGGTCAAGGCCAAGGAAGCCAGGAAATAGCTCCAAGTACGCAAGGAAAGGTGCAAAAGACTGGTAACCGAGGCCGAGGCCAGTTTCAGTTCCACAACCCCAACCGGGGTGGTCGTGGAGCGGTGCGTGGCAGAGGTGCCGCGCCTCAGGTGCAAGGCAGAGGAGGCCAACAGGGCCAGTGGGTATGGAGACCTTACGGAGGTCGTGGAGGAGCCCAGAGAGGGGCGCAAGGAGGCGGCGGGCCGCAACAGTAAATTAGCCGCATAGTTTTTGGCCTAAAAATATCTTTTTTCGCATTTATTTTTCACAAAAAACACAAAATACAAAAAAAATACAAAACCACAAAAATACAAAAAAAAATATAAAATACAAAATACAAAAAAAATCTTTCTTATTTGTTGCGTGCTTTAAATTTTTTATTCGTTTTCGTACCTCGCATCGCCAAACGGGCATGTACAAAAAATTTATTTTTTCACTTAATCTCATCTAAATCTCGCCTTATTTTTTCTTTTTTTTTGCTCAAATCGATACGCCCGGGAGATTTTTGATTTTTTTTTTTTGTGATATGCGTACTAATGTATATATTTTGTAAATTATTTAGATATTTTAGAAAATGTTTTTTGGCGAGGGCAACGTTGGAAAAAAGGCGGAGGCTTCACGGCGAAACACACAACCAGAAAGAGATAGACAGACAAATGTTCTGTCCCTGGCGTCCAGCGTAAAGCACGAAACGAAAGGTCACGGGATGGACGGCAACCGAAGACCCTCGGCCCTGGTGCAGGTCAAATTGGATTTCGGCGGTACGCCAACAAAGTCAAGCCGACGCGGAGTCGTCGATCCGTCGGCGTCCAGACCAAGAGGTAGCGCACCCGGACGGCCTTGTGGACATTCCGGTATGCCTGGTAAAAGACTTGACGTAAGAGGGTGGTCATTCGGAAAGCTTTCCGCAAGGGGGCATGAATGACCAAAAAGGTTCAGAAAACTGCTTTGACTGTATTAGGGCCTGAAAAGGTTCCAAAATTGTCATTGCGGCGTAATATGAATCTTTTTAACCTCCCGTTGGTCAGTTTCGAGGCTCGAGGGATGTCAGGGATGGACATAGTCTATCTCAAAGTTGTGAAGAAATAGCCGAAGTCGACGCGTTTTGCGTCGACGCCGATTTGCATAGACACCGTGCATAAATATGCCGGTCGTCTATGTTTTTGGTCATTCATTGATGATTGTTTTTGTTTTTATTGAAAGAAGAAAATCGGCTTAGGCTTAGGCTTAGGCTTAGGCTTAGGCTTAGGCTTAGGCTTAGGCTTAGGCTTAGGCTTAGGCTTAGGCTTAGGCTTAGGCTTAGGCTTAGGCTTAGGCTTAGGCTTAGGCTTAGGCTTAGGCTTAGGCTTAGGCTTAGGCTTAGGCTTAGGCTTAGGCTTAGGCTTAGGCTTAGGCTTAGGCTTAGGCTTAGGCTTAGGCTTAGGCTTAGGCTTAGGCTAATGCTTAGGCTTAGACTTAGGTTTAGGCTCAGGCTTGGGCTCAGGCTTAGGCTTAGGCTTAGGCTTAGGCTTAGGCCTATGCTTAGGCTTAGGCTTAGGCTTAGGCTTAGGCTTAGGCTTAGGCTTAGGCTTAGGCTTAGGCTTAGGCTTAGGCTTAGGCTTAGGCTTAGGCTTAGGCTTAGGCTTAGGCTTAGGCTAATGCTTAGGCTTAGACTTAGGCTTAGGCTCAGGCTTGGGCTCAGGCTTAGGCTTAGGCTTAGGCTTAGGCCTATGCTTAGGCTTAGGCTTAGGCTTAGGCTTAGGCTTAGGCTTAGGCTTAGGCTTAGGCTTAGGCTTAGGCTTAGGCTTAGGCTAAGGCTTAGGCTTAGGCTTAGGCTTAGGCTTAGGCTTAGGCTTAGGCTTAGGCTTAGGCTTAGGCTTAGGCTTAGGCTTAGGCTTAGGCTTAGGCTTAGGCTAATGCTTAGGCTTAGACTTAGGCTTAGGCTCAGGCTTGGGCTCAGGCTTAGGCTTAGGCTTAGGCTTAGGCCTATGCTTAGGCTTAGGCTTAGGCTTAGGCTTAGGCTTAGGCTTAGGCTTAGGCTTAGGCTTAGGCTTAGGCTTAGACTTAGGCTTAGGCTTAGGCTTAGGCTTAGGCTTAGGCTTAGGCTTAGGCTTAGGCTTAGGCTTAGGCTTAGGCTAATGCTTAGGCTTAGACTTAGGCTTAGGCTCAGGCTTGGGCTCAGGCTTAGGCTTAGGCTTAGGCTTAGGCCTATGCCTAGGCTTAGGCTTAGGCTTAGGCTTAGGCTTAGGCTTAGGCTTAGGCTTAGGCTTAGGCTTAGGCTTAGGCTTAGGCTTAGGCTTAGGCTTAGGCTTAGGCTTAGGCTTAGCTTAGGCTTAGGCTTAGGCATAGGCTTAGGCTTAGGCTTAGGCTTAGGCTTAGGCTTAGGCTTAGGCTTAGGCTTAGGCTTAGGCTTAGGCTTAGGCTTAGGCTTAGGCTTAGGCTTAGGCTTAGGCTTAGGCTTAGGCTTAGGCTTAGGCTTAGGCTTAGGCTTAGGCTTAGGCTTAGGCTTAGACTTAGGCTTAGGCTTAGGCTTGGGCTCAGGCTTAGGCTTAGGCTTAGGCTTAGGCTTAGGCTTAGGCTTAGGCTTAGGCTTAGGCTTAGGCTTAGGCTTAGGCTTAGGCTTAGGCTTAGGCTTAGGCTTAGGCTTAGGCTTAGGCTTAGGCTTAGGCTTAGGCTTAGGCTTAGGCTTAGGCTTAGGCTTAGGCTTAGGCTTAGGCTTAGGCTTAGGCTTAGGCTTAGGCTTAGGCTTAGGCTTAGGCTTAGGCTTAGGCTTCAGGCTTAGGCTAATGCTTAGGCTTAGGCTTAGGCTTAGGCTCTAGGCTTAGGCTCAGGCTTAGGCTTAGGCTTAGGCTTAGGCCTATGCTTAGGCTTAGGCTTAGGCTTAGGCTTAGGCTTAGGCTTAGGCTTAGGCTTAGGCTTAGGCTTAGGCTTAGGCTTAGGCTTAGGCTTAGGCTTAGGCTTAGGCTTAGGCTTAGGCTTAGGCTTAGGCTTAGGCTTAGGCTTAGGCTTAGGCTTAGGCTTAGGCTTAGGCTTAGGCTTAGGCTTAGGCTTAGGCTTAGGCTAAGGCTTAGGCTTAGGCTTAGGCTTAGGCTTAGGCTTAGGTCAAGGCTTAGACTTATATAGCTATGTGTAAAAAGTTTGAAGAAAGTTCGGTAAGCCATAAAGTGTATAAGTATAAGGACTTGGTTTCCATTCTACAGCATTATTCCGCATACAGATACGAACGGGATAGTTTTTCGTTTGGCATACTGGAACGTTTGGTTTACTATACACATCCTGAAGAGCTACTAGTGGGAAGTACCAGACCTATTAATATCGACTCCTTTTCAATGTTTCACAGCAGATAAATCTGACTTCATTCTGACCACAGTCACACTCTCAATGATTAAGAAGACAAAAGTAAGAAAAAATAAGAAAGACAAAAATCTTGATCAAGCGTAAGTACGTGAATTAACAATCGATGTCTGAATGAAAAAATATGAATGGGTGATCAAAATGATGGAAAAACAAAGCCCATAATGAAGCCAAAAAACAAATAGAGTTAAAGAAATTCCGAAGGTTTACTCCTGTGTGGAACTCACAGTATAATTTTCTACTGATCTTGCCACTGTCAATATATTTGAAAGTTTTTTTTTTGTTGTTTGATGCAAAGAGCATTCATCCTACATTCTTCCTACACTGTTTTCTGACTCGAAAAAATGAGATCAGTTGTTGAAAGTTGAGCATAGAATTTTACTAATCAACTTCACAAAATCAAAGAACAGAGATGTTGACGTTTTTCTCGGTCATCCTCATAAATTGCAATTTCATGTGTCTAAATTATAATCATTTACAGCTCTATGTACTGTAATAAAATGTTTGCAAAACAATGTTCTACCTACCTGAAGTCAATTTTTCCTAAATAGATTTTCACCGAACATTCTCCGTTTTTTTTTTTGATCGAATGACAGATCATTACATCAACCCTGTAAGTGCTAAACGACGAAATTATCTGCAATCTAGAAATTTTGCCAATGAACCAAACAAAAAATCATGTATGAAACTTCTATTCGATATGGTAAGTGGAATGTGTCGTGTCAGTATGGACAGAAAGTTAACTTTTTTTGCTTACAACATAATTATAAGCAAGCTGGCACTTGGACTCAATGTTGTGTATTAATTTGATCCAAAGTGTGAAGCACGTGCCGGAGAAGATGGAAGAGTCCTATGATATGATCTATCGCTCATCTTTGTGGATCATTTCTTTTTTTGGAATCCTGGCCACTGATTATCGACCGTGGAAAATTCTGACTCATCGAGCGAATAGGCGCAAAAGTCGAAAAATTTTTCCCATTTCACTAATACTCTCTAACTTATTCCTATGTCATGTCAATCTCGGCGATTTTATGGCATTTATGTTTCCTATCAAATTATTCACTACATCACTCACGAATTTAGAAAAATCGTCTATATTTTTGGCTACTTACCTGAAAGCTTTGATCGCATACGACCATGTCAAGCACGCCAAACCGTATCGTGTTCCGCCACTTCGTTTTTAAAACGACTTTGTCGATGGTTTTGATGGTCGTTTCAGCTTCTGCGACCATGCTTATCATCCGGCTTTTGATAGCTCAAGTAAAAGATTCTACTGTAATGATAATTTTCTAATCAGACTCTGGTGCAAATATAAATTGCGTAACAACATTCTCCCTCAATTCATGTGAGCATCTTTCCCTACAGGCTGTCAGTTTTTTATCCCTTGGAACGTTCGTACCTATGACTGCTGAACTACTTCGAGGATTCAGTGGACCCTTAAAGTGGTCGGAAAAAACCCTTCTGGAGAAATCTCTCAGTTGCACTTGTCTTTCTTACCATGGTGCCTAATATGCCCTGGTATACGAGCGATGTGTTCTCGTCCGTGCGATACTTATGAGCAGTTTTTGTTTATTGGGCTTTTGCCAAAACATCCCGTGCCAAATATGATTTTCTTCAACGTCAGGTTTGTGTAGAATCACGTTGTTTTTGTTTGAAATTAAGGGTTGTTTACTATATGTTGAGTACTAATTAGAATAGTCATAAAGGATCCCTCTCTCTGCAGCCACTGCGTCACTACAGCCACTGTCCCAATAGAGCTACTCTTTCATCACAGGGACGAAATAATCAGAAGACATTCCTCTGTTGTAGCTATCTATCACACTACAGCCACTGTGTCACAACCGCCAACAACAATTTTGATGATGTTTACATGTCATAAGATGAGGGTATGGATGTACAACCAGCGGATTTGATCAGAGATCTCATAGACTCTTGGGCAAACTTCTGAAGGAAGTCTCCGTTTGTTTCCAAAAAGAAGCACAACCGTACGACCGTTCAAAAAACGTTGTTTCAAAGCTTGTATGTTCCCTGAATACAGAACCGAATTTTTACACCGACCAGTCTCCTGATACATCTATATTTCTGGTGGTTCTGAGGCGAGAAGTACCATAAATTCAATTGTTTTCAAAATGGAAAACTGGGAAATGAAACAAACACGGCGTCTAAATAGGCAGATATGAAAAATCTTTGATGACAAAACTGAGCTCTGTGGAAGGTTTCATCA